>VOQK01001458.1:39364-52267 GCA_015052645.1 Benitochromis conjunctus
TTTTTTTTTTAAAAATTTTTTTTTTTTTTTTTTTTTTTTTTGACTCCCCAAATAAGAAACAAATAAAAGAAGAAGAAAAGGGCTCGGAGAAGACAAAAATCTTTTTGAACCCCACAATGGGAGTGGGTGTGAGTCGTGTCACTTCTATCTGAGCTTTTGATGATCTTTGGCGCCACGCTTTTCTTTTCTTCTTCCTTCCTTTCAAGTTGTTTGGTCTGCCTTCTTTTGCCCAGCTATTCTACAGAAGTGTGCTGGAGTTAACGCAAATTCTGCCCCGGCCGTAAATTATTTATTTCATCCGTGGCAGGGCTCTGTCCTCGCAGCCCCGAGAAGTACGTCATTTGATCACTGGCGCGGGCCCTCGTTCGGTCTGGCCGTGCCAGAGCGGAGATCCACCCTCCCCTAATTACCAGCGTAATTGTTCAGGCATCTCCTCACCGCTGGAAAGGCAGAAGGCTCTCACGCTGGAGCTCAGCAGCCAGAAATGAGTGCCATGTGGGGAGAGACTGTACCCGACCACAGCAGAGAATTTGAGGTGGCGCCTTGACGCCTGGAGCCCGCCGCTGTGCCCCCAGGCTGCCAGAACGACCACGATTCAAGTGTTAGATTTTGTTAGATTTAAGAGCACTCTGACTCTAAGCCTCTCCTCCTCCTCTCCTCTCTGATCCTGGCACTGATTTATATCTAGGAAATGTTGATGACAACTTTGTGATGTATAACAGGATGAATAAATGCTGTGGGAACCAAATATTGTTTTGGTCTTCTTTTGTGGAGCTGCATATGGAAAGATTGTTTGTGTCTCAGCAGGGACATCGCTCTCTGTTCTCCCCTTTCCCCTTCATTGGCTTTTTTTAATCAAAATCAAATATTTGCCAGTGAATCATGTTCACCACTGATATGATGGAGGTGATTAAGTGATTTCACTCCAGTAACGTCATGGCTGTCAGTGCAACACCCTGATTTAAGGAGTTCCTAGCCATAAAAGAAGTTCATTAGTTTTGTAAGGGTCTAGAATAGATGCAGCGGAGCGGCGGCTTTTCCACTGTGGAAAGGGTTACATTTTGGAAAGATGCTGGTGTTAAAGTAGACCAATTCTACTTTCGTCTTATTTTCTGTTGTATCTTTACTGTTCCAATGGATACTGTTCATATGAAGGATGGCCAAAGTTTCAAATAATGAGGTCAGTGTTTTTGCAAGCTACCCCTGTGAGCCAAAACCTCAAACTTAGGGCAATTATTTCTACTCTTGAAGCTGTGTGACATCAAGCGGAGAAGCCATGCCCACCTGCTGTTCAAACCTTGCATTCCTGGGTAGCAGCCAATCAGAGAAAAGCCAGCTTTAAATGGGGGAGGAGCTAAAACAGCTTGTTTTAAACAGGATGAACTGAGGGTTAAGCTGTCGAGTAATCCCGTGGAGCTCAAAGCAATCAGCCTTCCCAAACCAAAATAAGCACTTTAGTACTTAAACTAAAACAGTGACTAAAGCAGAAGTAAAAAGCAGGCTAAAAATAAATTGAGTGAAAAAAATAAAATGTTGCACAGTCTCCTGCAGCAGATACATCTGCAGTTGACAGGACTACAACCTTATAAACACAGGCTTTCAGGTCTCTAAAATGGGACCGTTAGATTGGATGACAAAAGACACTTTGTGCTTAAATGGGGAGACAAAACAACATTATTTTCTGTCTCGGGACCAGAACGTCTTAATTTTGAACTGTGAATCATGCAGCCAGAAGTCCAAGAATAAAAATCTGGGCCTGAAAATAAACAGAATAAATCCACTTCAGCAGTAATGATAATCATTTGAGTTATGCTGTACTTTTTTAAAATCCTTGCTACAAAGTGCTTTACAGGAGCGAAGGAAGAAAACAAAAAAGTGAGAAATGCTGGAAATAAAAAGATAATTCAAAGCAAATCATAAGTTTTAAGATGCCAGAAAGTGACCATCTCCACCAACCGGATTTCGAGTCGGAGCCTCGAGGCTCTGACTGCAAACACTTTTTTGCTTCACATTTGTCTTCTGACTGACTTCCTGTGACTCATCCGTTCTCTAGTAATAACATTTTTGTCTTTTGACCTTTACCCAGCTCAGGTTTTTGGATCCTTTCTCATGCCAACGATCACAAAAAAAGACCCCCAAACTCTTGGATGGTGTGCTAATCTAAACCCCACAGTGGCCACCATATTGGCTACATAGCAGAAAGAAAGGGCCTACTGAGCCATTTTTAGCCACACAGCTATAGCTAACATTGACAGATTTTCTCTGAGGTATTGACACCAGATCCAGATATTATCGTCCAGTATTAGATGTCTGCTGAATTACTGGTATTGGTATTTAAAGACCAGTAGATGAAAATTAAAAAAGTAAACCTGGGAGAAACACCCTTCAACGATCGATGTTATGAGCGTTGACTTAGTTTTCCATGAAAAGGCACTCTGCAACCTATCTGTTGGCAACAAGTGTTTGGATCACCACAAACAACCAGCTAATCTGAGTAGATTACATAATGCAACATTTTGCACGTAACAAATGTTAAGGAAATCTGTTGGACCCCAGTTGATGGTACACGTGTTGTGGTTTACTGGTTGTTTTGCCGCAGTAGTGACGCAAAACATTTGGTACATACCGTTTAGTCCAAATGAAAGTTAGTCAGGGCCTATGCAACAAGGTCCTGACACCAGTTGTTTTGCTGTTGACCCCTCTTTTTTTCCTTGTGGGTCCCAGGTTTGGGACTGGCTTTCTCAGGATGTGCCTGAACTGTCCCCACCTCCTTCTCAAGATCTCCTTCTGTGGGCCCTCTGCTGTCACAAGTTGATGTTTGAACATTTGACTGAGAGGATTTAAAGTAGACTCATGGCAACTATTGTCCTGCTTCTTGACATTTGACTTGAACAAACATAACTTGGTGTATCAGCTGATCTTCCTGGAGCTTCAGACTTTTCTCATCTGGATGAATACTGCTTGGGTCTTGCATCTGTCCCAGCTTTTTTGTCTATCATGCACACACAAAGTGCTGTACTTCTCTTAGGTGTTCAGCGTCTAGCTGAACATGTCTGTCTTTTGCAACCAGGACCAACTGGTTCCATTTTGATAATTGGATTGGCACAGAAACGTCCAGAAGTAACAGGTTAAGCATTTTAAGTCACCTCGTAAACAGTGTAACCAAATAAAATCAAGGCTTTGTAAGCTCTTCCCAAAGATGAAGGATCAGAAGTTAAAAGACAAAGAGTGGCAGTGAGCCATCAGACTGAAAACCAAGCATCAGAAGGAAGTTGATGCTGATTCCCATCCGGACATCACAGGGCAAATGACGGTGTATCAACAAAACAAAGCAACATTGGTCAGAGTAACCTTGAGTGGAGGAGGACGTAGATGTCACCGGTTTCCTGGGAAGATCTGGGGAGGCTGAGTTACTTCAGCTGCACCACACTGATCTGAAAACACATCTTAGAGAAACTTCAACACCAAAGTGAAAATTTGTGCAAAAAAAAAAAAAAAAGATGGGGTTTTTGTCTTTTTAATTTTCTTTTTGTTTGTCTCCCCTTATCTCTCTCTGCTCCAGGATCCCCCCTCCACTTTCGTGTCTTCTCAGCATCTAAAACCTGTGTTTTGACTTTCCACATTTTTAAACAGCCGTTGCACGCCAGCCAGCCGGCCCAGGCGTCATTTCTGGGTTTCTGTACATTGGCCACAGTTAATTGCAGCTGCCATCGTTTCAGAAATCATCCCAAAATGCCTGACTGTATCAAATCCAACTCCAAAACTGTGAGTCAGAGTGTCCATTCTTCCACCTAAGCTTATCTGAAAGCATACGCCAACAGCCCCCGCTGTCTGATACGATGATTTGGACAAGAAGAATTTTTTTCAAGAAGAACATTTTCACTTAGGAAAAGATTTGTCTTAGGGCGAATGTGGTGCCGTGCCAAAGTGAAGACGAGGGAGGAATCATGAGCTAGGAGGCGCATATCTCTGGGCCGAGATCAGGAGCGCACTAAATATAGGCCACATCCAGTAAAATTTATTGCTATATAATGAGAAAAGGATGTTCCTCTAAAGTGGATGTGAGGCATTCATTCATTACGAGGAAGTTTAGCGTCCTCTCACTTTTCTCATGTGAAAGTTGGAGACTCACTGAGCACGAAAAGTGGCCTCTTTCTCATCTTAAATGTACTCATTTGTGTGCAAAAAAAAAGAAAGCCAAAGGTGCTCCCCCAAAAGGCTTTATCCAGTCCAAACAGGGACATGCGGTACTTTGTGATATTTCTCGTTCATTTCAGCGTGCAGCTTCTATTTTCCTCTATGCCTGATCTAATAAGAAGGAAACACTGATGTGGAGGCGGGGGTCAAAAGGAAAATCCAATCACAGGATACAGAAAGGCGTGAGCGACACATCTGACAGGAGGCAGCCGATGTTATCTATCCAGCCCGCCATCCACTCCCGTCTCCTCCTCTCCTGCTGGTGTCATTAGGTGACAAGATTTCCCAAACATGTCCGGAATTATTTCACACCGCATCTTTTGCAACTCTGCCCCCCTTCTCCTGCTCCTCTTCTTCACGGTGTGGCGTGCAACATTAACCATTAACGTGTCACTTTGTGGACGTGGCTCTGTCTCTGAGAAGGGGAGTGAATAACCTTTAAGGACCAGGCAGTGACTTCGATAATGAACTCCGTTTTCTTAGCGAATCTGTCAAGGCTGTCAACAGATTTTACAATCTGTTGCTCAAAGGAGAAAAGCGAAAAGAAGGAGGTGTGGAGTGGCAGGGGTGGGGGTGTCCTTGAAAACCAGGAGGTGTAAGGTGGATACTGCACCTCGACACCGGATTGATTTAATTTGAACACGTTTCCAAGCAGAAAATGAAATTATTAGCAGATTGGTACACTGATGGAGAAGGCGTTGTTGCGGCGTTTTTGTCGCAAATTGGGGAGATAAAAGTGTCACAACAGACTTAGCTGATGGAAATGATGTGACACTTTGGTTTGCTGTCGGTGAGGAAATGGGCTGAACTCGGGGATTTGTAAAAAAAAAAGTAAAGAGGGTGAAGGTGAAGATATCTTACATTTAAAAATATGCAGCTATAGCTGGTGTGGCTCAAACTACAGTTTGACAAATCCTACAGAGTGATGAGTAGTAGCACCGGTGCACATCTTAGTGAAATATGCAATGCAGTGTAAAAAGACAAATAGGTTTCAAAAGTTTATTACGGAGTTATTAGTTAAAGAATTCAATGGACCCCCGAGAAGTCACGGTTCAGAGTTCGTGGCCGCAGTGGTTCACGGGACCTGATTAATAAATGTTCGCAAATATCCTTAGCAACTTTTTTTATGCTCTGTAGAGGAAAACACTCCGTATGATGGTGAAATACCCCTGTACTCAGAGGTGGGAGATTTGAAAGTAGCCAATCCGTTTACACACACACACACACACACACACACACACACAATAAGTTTATATAATAATAATAATCATATATATATGAAAAAAAAAGTAAACTACAAAGTAAATTCGTGAGAATTTGCATATTAATGATCAAGGAACTGACCTCCCAGCCCATTGTTCCTTGTGTGGTGCTTGTTTCAGTCATTATACAAATGAACTGTTTATAAGGTTGGAAACCTGCAGTCAGCTGAGACTGAAGAAGTCACTTGAATGAGTGATGAAACGTTTCTCCCACTGAAAGCGTTACGTCCAGATGAACATCAACTTTTTAGGGATTTACTTACCTGGATGATCGAGCATGCATCAAGACATAGTATTTAAAGGTGTCAAATGTCTCATAAAGCCACGTTAAATATTTGTATGCCCAATGTTTAACCATGTCCATTAGATTGTGATCAATTTGAATGCAATTTTCTGACTTATAGATTAACCTATTGGTGTTTTTTCTCCCGTTTGCAGGAATATCCTCGTGGACATATAGTTTTGGACGTAGTAAGTAGTAAAAACTCACTTATTTCACTGCAGGTCAATAGATATCATATATTAGGAAGAAGATGTATAATATTAAAAGTAAAGAATCATCTCTTTTCTCCTTTTGTCTTGCATGTTTCAGTTTTGCTTCAGTGTACACATCAAACCTGACTCCTTATGAGCAGAAAAGTCGAATCATGTGCTAAGAAAACCTAAAAAATGTGAACTGAAGCTACCCGACTTCAAGTAGTCATCTTTAAAGATCAAATCTAAGCGCACGCATTTGTATGACAAAGCATTGTTTCCTTGCTGTGAGTCCTTTAGTGAGGCTGTCACATTGTTAAGAAACCTCTGTGTTGTCCACGGTCAGATTAATCTACAAGCAGCCACGATCCATTTCCATTTCAACACCCCCCCCTCCTTTCTGACGTGTCGCCCCCACCGAGCATTGCTCAAAGCGTAAAAGTAGCATCCTCACTCAGTCAAGGGCCTGCTCTTCAGAGGAGCATGTTCAGTAGGAGTGTGCCAGGGAAATATTTGCTTTGAATCATCAGAGGACATTAAAGAGCTCTTTGACGGAGTGGTGCACTCTTTCCTCGCCTGTGATGTGGCTCAGCTGAGAGCAAAATCATTCAGAGCGCTGAAGGAGTGATACCGGTGTTTTTTTGTGTAGTGGAGTGTGTGCGCGCGGAGGCTGCTTAGTGTGTGTGTGGAACGAAAACAGAGAGGCAGAAATCATCCTAACTCACGTTCACGTCTTGGCGCATGTTTGCATGCTCCTGACACCGCTTTCATATTTATTAGCATGCATTCAGTGTATTGCGGTTCAGATCCTGATAGCATGCTAACATTTTGAAGCTTTAGGATAGGAATTTTGGATACTGGATTATCTCACTGAGAAATGTCAACATATCAAGGTTACAGAACAGCAAACACTTTATAAATATTCACACACCAAAAATAATACTGACCAAATATAAACCCTCCAAAAAAAAAAAAAAGTTAAGATACATTAGCTGTATTCTGCTTAATTGCTGGTACTCATAATCTAGTTTTTCTACGGTAGGCTAATGCTATGCAAGCAGTTTCAAGGGGTCATGCCACAAACTAATGGGATGTGTTAAACCACAAACCAGCATTAAGCTATCAGGCAAAGTCACTGCTGGTTGCAGAGGAGTTATTCAATGCAATACATTTTTTATAGAGCCAAACAAAAACACTTCATATTGTCAGGTAAAGTCTCTACAATTATACAAAGAAACCCCCAACAATCAGACGAACCCATATGAGCAAGTGCTTGGCGACCGTGGGAAGGAAAAACTCCCTTTCAACAGGAAGAGGCCCTCCTATGGAATCAGGCTCAGGGAGGAACAGCCATCTGTCATCTAATAAAGGGTACAAAAAGAAAAAAGAAATGACCTGATGCATAGATCCCAGAATCTGTACGGGGTTGGATAAGATCATATTTTACTGATTATTCTGTAGTTTTTCCACCATAAGTGAAACACATTTTATGAAGCCTTTTTAGACGTGTTTTATGAACTGACTCGAGTCAGTCTGAAGTGAGGATGTAGATAATATAAAGGATGGATGTAGCCAATGTGACGTCACCAACTGCTTTGAGAAATCCTGTAATGAAGCCTTAAGATGAGCGATTCCACCACCGGCATCTTGATGTTTTGAAGCACCACCAATAAGCATATGCTAGAAAACCCTTTCTCAAGTTTGCTGATCAAAATTCATAAAGTTCACTTCAGTATGAACTTGAAAACATCAATGGTTTTCTTGGTAGTCAAACATTTTTGGGATTAAACGAATGAATCAGGAATTCGTTTTTGCAAATCAGCCTATCAACAAACACACGTAAACATACCGTTGCATTGATTTTCGTACTTTTCCCTCTATTGTTTGCTAACGGTGGATGTTGAGCAGTGTTAAATCTTTCAGCAGAGGTCCCGTGCATGAGAGGTAAACATCATCTTGGCTTTTCAAAACAAACCAAAAGAAACAAAAACAAACAACAACTTTCAGACTGACAAAGAAGATTAAAAACAAACAAACAAAAGAACAAAGTTAGACTTAGAAACAAAAAAATTAAAATTGACGACCATAACCACCTGATTTTCAAACAAAGGTTTAGCAAAATAAACTCTTGGATTTTCCGAAACACACACACACACACACACAAAAAAGCAAAGATAAAACCAGAACGGCGGTGACGTAGCAGCTCATCCGGCTCATGAACCATCACACTTCACGAAGTGTGAAAGAAAGTGATGTTTTATTGTCATTTATTGGCTGTATCGCACTAATGAACGAGAGATGAAATCCTCAGAGACGTCAAGAAGGAAGCAGAAATTAATCCAGCTTCACTAAAATCTGACCAGTAGTCTTGGAGATGTGGCGATTCGTATAAAAAGTGTCCAATAACCAATATGACCTCGACAAACACAACTTCATGGATGTCTTGATGCATGCTCAATCATCCAGGTAAGTAAATCCCAAAAAGTTGACTCTGTTCATCTGGACGTAGCGTTTTCAGTGGGAGAAACGTTTCATCACTCATCCAAGTTTCTTCAGTCTCAGCTGACTGCAGGTTTCCAACCTTATAAACAGCACATTTGCACATTGACTGAAACTAGCACCACTGAAGGAACAATGGGCTGGGAGGTCAGTTCTGCCACTGAAAACGTTACGTCCAGATGAACAGGATCAACCTTTTGGAATGCCTTGTTTTGCCTTCAGATGTATCTTTTTCTCTTTGATTATGTAACAGCACCACAAACGCTGTGAATGACGTGTGGAATTTCTAAAAAAAAGTAGCCGATTCAGCGCAGTGGCTTTGATTTGAAGGCTTAGAAAAAAAATTAACTGCCTCCTTTGTGCGTAGAAAATATTCAGCCGTTCAGGAGTGCGATGCAAAAATTGGCGTCATGAGGCCTCCGAAGCTGAACCTAAATAGATTTTAAAGGTGATTCAGAGGGATTTGGATCGAATAAGTGGATTTGATTCTGTACACTGAGAATACAAAGTGAAACCTGAGCTCCATTTGTACGCCTGTCTGCGGGGCCCGCGTACCTGTGTCAGGCAGTTTCATTTTTCCTGAGCTTGACATTGTGCTTCAACGTACTCGGCAGGCTTTCATGTGCCTGCGTGTGAGGTTTGTGTTTGTCTCCCGTGCCTTTCGATGGATTTGTTGCGCACCCCGGCTGTTAACAGAGTCGACAGCCCACTGATCTCCCATCAAACCGAGCAGCGCTGCAGGTACGGCGTGTAAAGGCTTTGCTTTGAGACTACCTGTCATCACACATCAGGAGATTATGGCGCTTTGCTCTGTCTCTCTCTCTCTCTCTCGCTCGCTCTCCGCAGCTACTACACCATCTGCAAAACGTTACATCAATGAGGTACATATCTCAACACGGAGCCGCAGATAATCTTTGGCATTTCAAACACAGAGGCACAATCACGTCATCGTGCAGCAGTAGGCCTCTCTGCTGAGTCGGCCGCCGTGTACTCGAGCGCTCAGATAATGCCAGATGCCGGTGCCATATGGGAAGCTAAATTTATCATCTGTTTTTTTTAAGAGTAGCGCCGTCTTCGTTTTCAATTTCACATCGTACTGTCACACCATCAATTCGGGGCCCCTGACACGTGAGAAGATAAAGGTGGTGATTATGTTTTATGGAAACTCAAATTAAAACAGCAATAACATCATGTGATTCTCACTGATTTGTAGGTTTTTTTTTATTTAATTACTTTTACTTTCTTAACTTTCTTTTTTTTCCAGAATCAGCCTTCAAAAACAATTTAATCCACGATAACTTCCCAGGATTGAATTTGCATTTTTTTGAGAGCCTTTCTACATCTCTGCAACTGAGGGCAAAACAGGAAGTATGAAGCCATTACCGCGACCAGAGTGCTAATATATTTAGACCCCAAAATAGAATAAAACGTAAATGATCATTCCTGCAATAATCCTCAGTGACCCGTGAGGGCGGCGCATCTTTCCCCCGGGCGAGTCTTAATGTGCTCTGGTGTCTCTTTGCTCGGTGCACTGAGGTGACATCCGCAACTACATAAATCTGATTTAGAGGGTTTGCACACTGAATAAGCAAATACAAGAGCACAGCATCACCTCGCATCAGGGCGGGGAGGATGAGGAGGAAGGTGGTTCATACCAGGAGGAAAGTGGTTATGGGAAAAATGCAGATCTTATCCACAATGAGAAGCCTATGGTTGTGAAAACTGAGAGAACTTGACATGGAGTCATAATGAATGTTATATAAATACAGTACTGTTAAAGTGTCCACTTGTGAACCTCCTCCTGCTACATTTCTTCATGTGTTTAGCACCAAAAAACTGATTAAAAGCTTTTTTAATGCAAATTTTTTGTCTTTTGTCATAGACGTAGGTTACATTGAACAACTGGCTTTGCAGTATTCACTCTGAAACATGTACATGAAACGCTACAACATCTTAATTAATAGTAGGGGTCTCAGACATGGAGCCCGGGAACCAGAACTAAAGGGTCCAGTTTGGCCCACTGGACAGTTTTATAAAGTTTGGAAATGGTAAATGGTTCTTAAATAGCGCTTTTCTACTCTAAGTGCTTTTATACAACTTGCCTTATTCACCCATTCATTCATGCTTTTCCTATGTAAGTGCTTTTCTATCTAACATTCATACACATTCATCCATCAGAGAGCAACTTGGGGTTTTTATCTTGCAGATGCATGAATGGGAATGGAACCACACTGGACATGATACAACCACCAGTTTCTGGGAATAATAAATGTGTGTTGCCTGACTGGTTGGTAGTGGGTCTTGGAGGTTTTTGCTCTCATTGACTGAAATTGGTTTCAAAGAAGGTGCCGCGCCAAAAAACGGCCCCAGTAATTAGACTGGGTACTAGCATTGCCACGGTGGCCTTTAATTTTTCACATTTATGCTAACTACCAGAAGTAGTACAAAGGCAAACAGTCTTCATTTCCGGTTTCTGTTTCACTTTTCAGTTTCACCACAGCTCAGAGAGAAGTTGAACCACATTTGCAGACCACGGCCACAAATATGCTAGCAACCAAAGCAAAAAACAAAGGAGGTTTTTGCAAACCTGTTGGGGAATACATATTGTCCTGGTATCCTGTGGTTGCCAGATGGTTGCAGACCACTCTCTAAGCCTGTGTTACCGAGACTTTATTCACCCTACATAGTCACCATGAACGTAAAGTCGCTTGGTTAGTGGTCACATGTTTACAGGTTTGGTGATGAGGCATTTGTAGATGTTTTTTCTAAATTACATGTAGCTGTAGATGTTTGCCTTCAGAGTAAAAGTTGTAACTTACTTCATCAACTTTTGAAGGTGAGTGGACTTTCCCTCATTTCACCACTCATTAGTTGGCGAGTACTTGCAGGTAATCTGGCTATTAAACACATTCAGTAGGCTTCATCCTGAACTTAGAGGATAGAAACAAAATATCAGCCCTATCGCACTAGTGTCAATGCAATACCGATACCAGCTTTGGTATTGATACTGTCATATTTAGACCAATCCACCTACCTCTAATAACCATGGTTATGGTGACTGAGTCTTTAGTAACTGATTTCAGTTGCTCAGCCTTATAAAGACCATTGATAGCAATTATCTGTATAAGCTATTTTAAATTTAAATTTGTTTGATATTTCATTGTTTTAATGTATTTCTAAATTGCTTATCATTGCATACATTATTTCTTATGTCCTGTTATCAGCTTTTCACAAAGTTTGCTTGGAACTTCTCTGACACATACGCTCAAGATTCAGTAATAACTATAAACCTGGCTGTAGCTCAGGAAGGTCAGAAGTTTGTTGAACCCAGAGTTGCACCTGATTGTGAGGGTGTGAACATTGGGTCTTTAGGAGAAGGTGCCTGTGTGAATGAGTGAATGAGGCGTGTAGTAAGAAAGAGTAGAAAAGAACTCTTTAAGTACCCCTGAGGTTAGACTCACATATTTAAATCGCTCGTTTTGTCTGACCTAAAAAAAAATATTTGATGGACAATGGCAGGAAACAATAAAACGCAGCAGACTGCCAGCTGTGGAAACCAAGGGTGTGATTATCCGTTTGTTAAATCATCCAAGATCACTGTTGACAATTAAAAGGTGTCACTAAAAACCTCTCAGCCTGCTAAATTTCAACAAACAGAAAGACAGAAATCCTCTGAGCAGCTGAGCTTGGCGGCGGGTGCTGAATGTGATTAGGGGGCCGTTTTTGTTGCGTTGCTTTTTACATGTAAACACCACTCGAACCTGACATCATCACGCCAAATTGTCACAGCTTTGAATGTAAGTTGTTGGGAGCACATCACTACATCACTTCTCCACCAAAGTCCAGACGCGGCTCTAAATGATGACGCTGATGAATTTATACAGCTTCCCTCGCTGCTTTGGCTCGTTCCAGGCGATATTGATGTTGCTGCTCGAACGCAGCGGCATCATTCCTCTCGAACAAGGATCGGCTCTTTTAATCATCTTGTCCGCTCGCTGCATGTGTTCGGCTTTGTTGTGAATATCTGGTTGCCATGTATGCCTTTTAACAGGATTTCAGCCTTATGGGACGGCGAGGGTTTGAACTAAATTAAACGCGACTGGGTGCCAAGAACAGGGCCGAGTCAGGCAACAGGGAGAACATGTAAAAAGGCCAGACGGGTTTTTATGTGGAGATGGTGACTTGGTGGGACAATCGGTGCTAGTTGGAGAAGTGAGCAAATGTGAAACGAGATTATTTAGCATAATGGCAGCAGTGGCTGCCTGAAAGTTGGAGAGACAGGCCTGCGAGTGGAAGGTCAGTGGTTTGAAATGCCTCCTGAGAAAAATGACAAAGTTCTCCTCTTTAAAATAAACAAACTTTATTGTCATTGTACCTTGGGGCAAAGGATAAAGGGTGTGGCAAACAGGTCACTGGTAAGAATATAAAATCACGATATGAATATGAAGCACGGTGTTGATAGAAAAAAAAA
>VOQK01001459.1:22144-38047 GCA_015052645.1 Benitochromis conjunctus
TGCTTAACTAATGTATTAGACCACCACCCAATCTAAGATTTATGCCCTAAATTAACACTATTGGTAACAACCTTAATCCACCAGCAGGTGCAAACCCTTCAATCAAAATGAAATTTTTAAATGGTAAAATATGATTTTTGTTGTTATCCAGGAATTTTTTAAATTTAATCTTTTATACTCAAATTTGGGTATAAATATGTGAATTCTTTTGTTTTGTTTTTATGTGAGGTGACAAGTTGTTAGGTGAACATTCTCTTCCTGTTAAAATTGAGTTTTTCTTTCCCACTATTGCCAAGTCATGTAATTGTTGTGATTTCTTTCGTTACCTTACAATATAAATTTTTTGAGGTGACGTTTGTTGTGATTTGGTGCTGTATAAATAAAACAGAATTGAATTAAATTGCAATCATTTAAAAAAGCAACAAGAGCAGACAGATTAATCTAAACAAGCCTGTAAAGGAATGGCAGGCTGTTGGAGGTTGTTGTTGGCTTGTTGAGGTACAGAGAGGTGATATGATGTGGTATATTATCCATGAGACTGCTGCACAAACTGCAAAGACAGGCTTTCCTACATCGGTTCTGGTTCAGGGCTCCTGATACATCAAACCAGTCAGTGAAACAGTTTAAATATGTGTCGCAGTCCCACAGCAGCAAAGATGAGATATAAGATGGCAATTTTCTATCCCATTGTATGAATGCCGGTGGTTATTACATTTTTCAGATAGGGAAGGTCGACGAGCTTTACTGTATAGAAAGCAGTGGTAAGTGTAATTATCCCCAGTGGTGAAAGCATGGTAAATTAAACCTGGCAGGCTGAAAGTGGAGGCAGCAGCTTGGTGATATTTTTATCCCTGTAATCCCGAAAACAAATGAGAGAAAGTGTCAGATTTCTCTCTCTCTTTGTTGTTTTAAATCTTACATATTTAGGTGATGTGACCAATTTGTGGTCACATAAGTAGAAAGCACATCATCGTCCATCTCCCTGGATCTGTTTAATGGCCTTGCTTATATTTTCAGGTAACATTTTATGATTGTTAGGGGAACCTGAATGTGCAAATTTTTTTTCTAATCCACTTTGAAGCAGTAGAACAAAGATTAATTTCAAAGCTTGAAGTAAACAAGGATATATTATTATTTCTGGAAAAAGTGATTGAACGTGAAAGGGTTCTGTTCCTTTATTACTCTCGGATCGACAGCAGTGACTCTACGAGTATTTTACTGTATCGCCACTTATTCTTTTACATTCATGGCTTTCAGCTTAACAGTTTAATTTTACTAAGACTGTTCAACATAGTTTTCTGAGAGAAAACTCTGGAAAAACTGTTTGTTAGCAAGGTCAGCTTACACTTCCTGACTTGGCACCAATGAACCCTTAAAAGCTAAGCTCAGTTCATCAAACTACATTTATAGAAGTATTTTTGACTATGACTATAATCCATTAAAGTCTTAAATGGCCTTGATGTAACTCCTTTCACACTGCTAGCTTCTTTCCATGCGTGGATCTCTAGGTATGCAAATTAATGCCTGCTTCTTTGCTGGAGCTTGTAAAACTACTCTAATGCCATTTTCACTCATGACCTCTAGATAATGTTGGGAGAATCAGACTGACATTTTTTGAAGTCGCTTCAAATGCATCCTCACTGGAAAGACATTACTTGGTTTAGGTCAGCGGAGCTTTCTGCATAGAGTGGGCAGGAAAAAGACACAGAACTGCTATTTGTCTTATTCTCACATGGGCAAAACCAAGCTTTGTATAAGGAAGCGGTGCAGGGTTGCACATGCTCACTGTACAACCCTGCACACTCGTGGTGCTTTTTGCACAGCTCCATGTTAAAAATGTAAAAGGAAAATCGATAATGGCTACGTGATAAAACAGCTAATAACAGGCAACAATAAATAAACCTGCCAGATCTGGCAAGTTAACCCCACCCTGCATGTTGACAGACTGGTTATTTAGGTGAGATGTATATGAAGGCCAGGCTGTCTGGAGTTTTAAGACTGTTATTAAATAACTGCAGTTTCAGAATGGAAAATTTTTGCACATGTTTTTCTACCAGCTCCAGGTTAAAAAGGCCCCAAGTGGATGAATTACCAGACATTAAAATGATGGAGAATCAGTGAACAATTTTATATAGAAGCATCAGACATTTAGCAACAATTGAGAATTCCCAACATTGCTCTCTTTTTCTCTGGCTTTGGCTTTTCCACCAGCTCCCAAGTGAAAAACTTGCACTGGACAATTTATTAGGTACACCTATTCAACTACTCGTTGAATAGGTGTTGATTACACAAATGTGTAATCAGCCAATCACATGGCATCAACTCAATGCATTTAACCTGATGAAGTTCAAGCAAAGCATTAGAATGGTGGAGAAAGGTGAATTGAGTGACTTTGAATATGATGTTGCTGTTTGTGTCAGATGGACTAGTCTTGGTACTTCACAGATCTTTCCTGCACAGCCATCTCTTGGAATTACAGAGAACTTTCAGACAAAGAAAAAATATCCAGTAAGAGGGTAAAAGTGCCTTGTTGATGTCAGAGGAGCGTGGATAGATTTGCTTTGAGCTGATCGGAAGGTAAAAGTAACTCAAATAACCACTCCTTACGATCAAGTCACGAGAAGAGCATCTCTAAAGACACAATACGTTGAATCAGGTAAGATGCAGCAGCAGAAGACTACACCAGGTGCCGTTTCAGCATTGTTAAAATGCCACAGCCTACCTGAGCATTGTTTTAAAATTCACATCACGCAGCTGATAAATCTGTGACGCAACCATGTGAACATGGACCAAAAATGTCTGAGCAATGCTTCCAGCACCTTGATGAATGAAGCAGCTTCAGCCATGAAGCAGTGGCTCTGAAGGCAAAATTTACCCCGGTACTAACAAGTTGTATCTAATAAAGTGGCTCTTCTGTTTGTTGCTGAGGAGATTGTGTTTATTCATTAGCGCCGTGCAAAGAGTGAAAAAAGAATAAAGTTGTTGGCTTTAAATCATTGAGAGATGCTGAAACACTGGGATCCTGTTAGTCTCACACAGACTCATGCAGAGCAAATGTTTCTCTGCTGCACTAACGTTGCTCTACTGCCTCTAATAATTACATGTTTTGATGGCCACACATACATGTAGAAGAAAATATACCATGTAGGTATAAATGAGTCCTCACTCTTTGTATGTGTCCACATATGCACTGAGATATGTGCTCTCTTTCTCTCTCTCGCCCCCCCAACCCCCCCTTCTCCTGGTCTCTCCACCCCTCTGTTTCTTTCTCCGTTTGTCTCCCCACCCTGCTCTCATTCCATCAGGTCCTCACAACACAGCCTCAGCACGCCTCATCTCCTTCACCCAGAGCGAGTGGATCAGAGAGAAGCAGAGGAGAAGTGACGGGAGAACAACATCAGCATCACCGACAAGCATCTCCCTCACCGGGAGAGGGAGAGAGAGGGAAGAAAAAAGGAGAAGGAGGAGAGGGGGAGAGAGCGAGAGAGAGCAGAACAGTGTGAGAAAGAAGTTTTTAGTTAGAGGGAGTACAAGCGAGTGAGAGTTTGGAGTGAGAGAGCTCGGTGGGTGGCAGCGGAGCTTCATTTACTCTTTTCTTTTCTTGGCTCTGAGTGCCGTCTGCCTCCTTTCTGCTCCCACTCTCCTCCTCCTCTTCTTCTCTGCCTCTCTTCTCATCCCGTCTCTCCTCCAAGCTCCCGCCGTGGGGTCTCAGCTCTCCGTCTCCCTTCCCCCCTCCCTCGCTCCCTACCTCCCCCGGGCGCTGCTGGGAGCCTCTGGGCTGCTGCGCCGCAGGAGGATGTCGCGCCGGGAGTCTCCGCCACCACCCTCGCCACCTCCGCAGCTGCTGGGAGTGCAGAGAGGAGAGATGGAGTGCGAGGACCGTCCGGAGCGCGCGGAGCCGCTGTCCGACACCGAGAGGGAGATCATCCAGGACACGTGGGGCCACGTCTACAAGAACTGTGAGGATGTGGGGGTGTCTGTTCTCATAAGGTGGGTTTTCCGTCAGCGTGAGTAAACTTAGAACATCCCCACGCTTAAAGATCTAAAGGTTGATTCGTGTCCTTTGATGTAACGCTGCTCAGTTTTCCTGCTGCTTGAGCTCGAACATGCAAACCTTCCTGCTGCCCTGAGCAACATCCCGCTCTGCTGCCTGACCCCTGATAGATCTATCTTTAGTCTGTGTAAGATAAAAAAGCAGCACTATACGGACCGAGGCTGATCAGATGTCAGTAATAATATTGCTTATCTGATGGTTATTACGTACTGAGATACGTGCATCCATGTAGGTGCATTTGCCCAGCTAATCAGCATTTAATCACAGTCAGTCCACTGCTTATAGTCTGCAATCATATCTAAACATTGAACTTTTATTACATCGTTGTTTGTTTCAGCTTTTAGCCAAAATACAGAGGGTTAAGACTCACAGTTTCAGTAAACATTTGCACCTCAAACTTTGTTGTGTTCTCTGTGTGAGAACACAACAAAGGACCAGGGAAGACTGAGGCAATAAATACACACAAGATAATGAGAGACTAGGACACAGGTGGGAGGACAGCTGAAACCAATCACAGATCACGAGAAAGGGGATGCAGAAAGTATAAGAGACTATTAAAATAAGACAGGAAATGGCTAACACCACAACCAGGACTAAGACATATGAAACTGACTCAGAGACAGAGGATAAACAAACACAGACAAGATTGGATGGACAGCATGGGAACATCCTATCATCAACTAAAGCAGTCAGAGAACTAAAGGCACAGATAACAGGAACGTAACGTAACACCAAAAACACGAGGCTAAGAAGCCCAAACAAACCTAAAGACAAACCTTTACCAAACAGGTAAACACTAAGAAATACCAGAAAGCAACTACAAAATCAAATATCAAGAATACTATATATATGTAGAGCACTATAATACAAAAATAATGAAAACTGGAAAAACCCTAAACATCCCAGGAACTCATAACAACACCAGCCTGACGAACTAAAAATGTTTTCCTGTATATTTTATTTTATCCACAATATTGTTTTGATTTAAAAAAAAAATCTAGTTTATATATGTTTCAGTAAAACAATTTCCCACACTGAGTTATAGTTTAGTTTTAGTTAACTAACCGTGGTTATGGTTGATCAAATGTATTAAATATTTTTATTTCACTCTCACAGCCCTGTAAGTGGCTTTCCTTTCTCAATTCTCCCACACCGCATATCCTCAGCTCCTCTCATCCCCATTCTTAGCCCCTCCCACCAGAGATGAAGAGGAGGTGAAGGAGGGACACAAGGAGAGAGGAGTCGAGGCAACAGACGTTTAACCAAATGAGACACCCTCACCTTGGAGCCTCATTCTAAAGCGATGAGAAATTAAATATGACATTTCACAAAATGGCATCATAAATTGTTTTGTTATAGCCCAACTGCTGCTGTATTTGATGATCTGCAGTTTAACAGCGATCAGGACATTTTTTATATTTATTGGAGGACTTTTAATTAAAATCACAACATGGTGCAATGTGACGAGACATTAGACCTTATTTTAATCATACATGCAGGCAGCAGTGAAAGGCAGAAATTTGGATCATCTTAAATAACCAAAACCACAAGTACAAATGACTTGCAGTTTAATGAGCCCTCCTCTCCCCATTGTTTGTATAATCCAGCTGCTCGCACTTCAGACTTCTCCAACATGGCACACTCAGATTTACAGAGAAATGAGAAAGTCCCCGAGATGCTCTGCTCTGCTAGGTTAGCTGATCAGAGACTAAAGTGGGGTGCACAGCAGGCTAGCACATTATTTACAAGTTTGTCTGATTGCTGTTCTTCCAATTAACTGTCAACTCATCTGAGACACGACCAAAAAAAAGAAAGAGAACACATGGTACAATTTAAATGCACTTGCTAAGATCTCATTTGCTTTCTGCTCTTGTCATTCTCTTCTTTTGTAATCACAATGAAAATCACACAAAGTAAAGATGTTTTTCAAAAAGTTGAAACATCTGGACAAATCTTTAATAGCTTTGGACCATAAAATTCACCCCCCAAAAAAAGTAAATATCAAACATTAAAAAAAAAGTTTGCTGATGACTTATGAAATATGGTAATTCATTTCAAGAAGCCCTAATTCAAAGCAGGGCATCAAAAGTGTAAATACAACAAACTAGCAGAGAGTATGTTTGACTTTGAGGAAAAAATGTAATAGAAAAAAAAATTGATAACATTTTTTGAAAACTTCAAAAACTTGAATCAAAATTGTATCAATCTTTTATTAATGTTATGAATATCTCAAAAAAGTAATAATCTTTCATCCTTTTGTTGCCAGAGATTTTACATTATTTATTTATATATAATTCGTAAAGGTCAATAATTTGGTGAATTCTGATCTCGGTTAACCAGAGGTTACAGTCCTGGCTGTTTAGGTGGGTGCAGATTTTAAAAATTAGCAACATTTTTTATCTAAAGGTGCTGGAAACTTTAATCCTATATCATCCAATTACTGCAAGCAATGGGATATTACACAATCTAAAAATATTCCACCAAAAGCTGTGCTTTCAATTGAAAATATTAAGATTTAATCAATTTTTTCTTTGCTCTTTTCACGGGTTTGAATACTGACTGTGTATAAAGGCTGGATGTACCTTCTGAACCAGAAACACAAAGCCAACACTAACAAGCTCCTGGGTCCTGGCTCATTGCTTATCCACCAAACAGCAGTTCAGAATACCTGGTCTTGCTGCAGTCTCTGGGTGGGATCCTGGGAGGCGTCTCACCCAGAGACTGGAGAAATGTGAAGTGTCGACTGGAAGGAAAAGCTTCAAGAGAGTCAAAACCACAGTGGTGTTTAATTATTAGACAGCTTGTTTTGCTAGAATTGGACTGTCCATAACAAACAAAGTAATGTCACGCATTAATATACTTGATCCAGGAGCACCTTAACCCAAAGGTCACTGATCTTTGTTGTTGATGTATTGTCCAAGACACTCTTCACTCATGAAAAGAGGAATAGGCCTGTCAGCTGATCACCACCTAATGGTCAGTTGGAATAGAGTTGGAAAAGAGCTGATTGGTACCAAAAAAAGGTCAGAAGGGCTGTCGCGTCTGATGTGGCAGAACCAAAATCCCAAGCTTGGGAAGAGTTCAGTGAGAAGGACTTTCAGAGGGCTTCTAGCAAACTCTCTGGTGAATCAGGAAAGGAGAAGCAGGAAATAAGAAAAGCAGGCTTGGCTCAGCCTCAGGCCAGTTTTTGGTCAGAGACGAGAACCGCTGAGCCTTACTGGAATATTGTCATGTGGTGGAAAGAGTTCTTTAAGGAGTTCCTGAACCAGATGAGCACGTCCTCAGTCCCGAAGGCAGTTAGAAGACCTAGGGGGCGGCCTCATCTCATCTCTTGACAGATGTTGCTGAAGTAGATAAAAAGCTCTGCAGTGAAAAAGGACGGGTAGAGATGAGATTCACTCTGTTTTGGTTCCATTGGCTCCCCTGGAATGTGAACCTCAGTGTTAGGTGGCTAACACTCCCAAGTACAATGGTGCACTGCTCTTTCTGGGTTAGCCTGAAGCAAGGGTGATCAAGTATTTTGGGAGCCTGTTGATGGGAAGGTGCGAGACTGACCAGTGAACTGTTGCGGGCATTTTTTCCAAACTTTGTACTGAAGAAAGAGCTGAGCTGGAAGGCAAACCCTTTGAATTACCATCACTCTAGGTTCTTTTCCATTTTTAAGAACTCATTGACTTTCTTGAGGTCAGCTTGCTGTCTCTCAAGTATGATAAAACTGGCAGTGAGCCCACTCCTTTGCCTGATTGTATCCAAGAGCTTGGCATCTACCTTCTTTAGGTCTTCTTCCAGGGTGAGTAGCAGACGATCCTGCTTGCCACACCACCCTTGGCCCCACTGTCAGCAGCTGCTACACTGTCGTCAGCTCCACTGTCTGCAGCTGCTACACCACTACCTGCCACGCCACCACCATCACAAATGCTTGTGGTGGCTATGCCGCCGCCAGGACCTGCTCTGTCCGAGCTGGAGGTTAGCAGGTCAGTGGGACCCACTCAGCCCGAGTCAGAGATCTGTGTGCCGTTTGGGCCTCCCACGACTTCGCCAGGGGCCAGCACACTGGTCTGGCTTTGTCTGGTCTGGCTTTGTCTGGTCCTGTCTCTGCGCGGCCTGCATGTCCACGTCCACGACCTGCATGACCATGTCCAGCACGTCCAGCACGGCCTTCACGTCCAGTGCGTCATGGATCGTCTGCCGTGCTACGTCACTGTCCACCAGAGCTGTTACGGCATCATCCACCAGAACTGTTTCACTGCCGCCGGACCTGCAGCAGGCCACCTGAAGGGTGTTCCCAGTGTCACCACCTGCCAGGTTGGTCACCGGACCTGTTTTGCCACCACCGCTAGAATCGCAGTTGGTTTGTGGAACTGTTATGTGGCCACCGCTGGAGTCGCGGTTGGGCCTATGAACTTCTTGAAATCTTGGACTGGAGCTCTTTTGTGTTTTTTGGGGAGTGGTTTTGAATCAGACGCATTAAGTACAGCCTTAGACAAATGTATGTTTGTGTGCCACCAGGAATCGGGAGCAGAGTGCGTCTTTTTCACCGAGAGGATTCACTGTTTGGAATAGGGTGTTTTTAGAGTTGTCATCATTTACTTCCACGTACACTTACACTGTCTGGGATTCACGGAGGAATCGCCATGGGAACCACAGTGCTGAAAATTGTATATAGTTGTGCTTTTCCACACACTGTGAATAATTCCACTGTCACTTCATTATCAGAATCCTGCGTTTGGGTCCTACTTCTCACTGCAACTCCACGGTCTGCCACCGCATACCGTGACAGGATGTCATAATTTTGATGATCGGCAGCAGCCTGTTGTAGCATCTCTTCGATATTTAGCTTGAAGCGTTGTTCAGCCTGCAGTGCACAAGGTGATGCACCAGGCATTGCACCATGTATCGCGCTGATATGCAGAGTGCTTTTCAGGTCTCTTGGATATGATGCATAAAAAATTCTGTTTAATCTTTATTGTATCTCCGTTAGTATTGAAATAATACTTTCATTTTTTTTTTTTGTATTAGACAAAAACAGAAGCACACACATATTCATCTTTCCCAGACCCTTACTCTAACTATGAGCCTGCAGTCTGCTCTCCAAATGAGCTATGCTATAAGGACTTGGTTTTCCCCAGAAGGAAGGCAGATCCCCACAAAGTGACGGCACAAACAGATTTATTTCCCCACAACAGGCACACCCACACCATGTTCTGCACCGAATCCTTCAGCCTCTCATCAATAACTGAACTGTGACAAGTGTCAGAAAGGAGGGAACATCAAGTTCCTCACTCATTAAGATGCTGAAACGGCTCCATACACCACATCTTCTCACAAGTAAAAAAAAAAGTGAAAACCGTGAAAAGGGCATCTTAAATTTTGCCTGTGCTCACCTTGTTTATATTTTATTTCACATTTCTCTCCTTCACTGCTGCTGTCTTTTTAAGTCATTTGAAAATTAAACATTTTTCCAGGATCGAACAATCTTCTGTCATGCTTCACTCTACAGAGCTGCAGACCAACAGGATCTAACTGCACTTCCCATGTTTCCATAAAAAAAAAAATATATATATGTCAAATAAGACGCTTAATTTATTTAAATCCTCAGCTAAACTGTCTCAGTGTCACTGAGACCTTAGGGGCTTGTTAAAATGGACAGCGAGTCGTAGCCAAGGAGACTGATGTGACTGCGACAAACTGATTTTCGGTTGGAGGTGACGATAATCCTCTGAGGGGGAGCAGATGGGGCAGAGAGCATCTCATGTGTGTGTGTTTCTTGTGCTCTTATCTGTGGATGACAGCAACAGGCTTTGGCGCTTGAATGCCTCACTCCGTGCTTCTGCGGCACTCGTCTCCTCGAGGTCGCTCCTTTCATTTCTTATTACTTTTTCCTCCTCGAAAAGGTGACATGGGTATTCCTTTGAAATCTCAGCTAAACCATGATGGCCTTTAAATCTGTTAAGTCAAAGCTGCAAGGCACATCACCTGTCCATGATTTTTTTATGTATTTATTTATTTATTTTTAATATACTAACAATTTAGCATTTCTTGTAGCTTAGAAACAGCAGAGAGAACATAAAGTGTTAATTTACTGCAACATAGACAGGATCAGAATATACTCACCTTGGGAAGCATGTAAAAATAGTTTTTATTAAAAATTCCTGTATGCAAATGTTTTTCTTCCATAGAGATGAAATTTTCACTCTCACATCCACACAAACCTACAGAATGACCTGCGGACTAATTAACATGTAAACTTACAGTGATGAGTAGAGTCTAATTAATCAGACTGAAGCAGAATCAAAAATGTAAAAAAACCACAGCAGCATAAGTAACGCAACATGACAAGCTAACACACACAAAGAAATAAAGACGGGAGACAGGAGTGTATAAACTCTATCGTTAATGATGAGACACAGGAGAGCAAGACACAGGTGAAAGTAATCAACAAGTGAAAACAACCAGTGAGAAGAAAAAAAAGCAGACCAGCACAGATATACAGCACGGTGCCAAACTCTTGAGCTACCTTTCATTTCTTTACTTTAACAGGAACATGTGAAGTAGGTGAAATTTACTGTACAAACATCCATAGAAATACAGTATAAGAGACAAAATCAGAGTTTGTACAGTTTTAATGAGCTTCAAAGTCATTTTGGCATGACCATCTTTATTCGACAACACAGCCTGAACTCTTATTCAGTTTTCTTGTTATTTCTTTAAGTAGTCGTCAGTAACACTTCTGGAGGCTTCATGAAGGACATCCAAAGCTCTTCTTTGGATGTTGGCTGCCCTTTTGTTCCGTTCCCTGTCAAGTTGATCCAACACTGCTTCAATAATGTTGAAGTCTGGGCTCTGGGGAAGCTAATCCATGACTGATAGTGCTCCATTGTCCGTTTTCTCTATCCAGGTATGCATTTACTGCATTGGTAGAGTGTCATGTTGAAAAATGAAGCCATTGTCAGTCAGTGCTTTCCAGATGTTATTACATGGTGGATAACAATTTCTTGGTACTTTACTGGGATTGTGAATGCATCCATTTTAACAAGCTCCCCAGCCCCAACAGAGCCTCCAACGTGTTTTACAGATTGCTGCAAACTCTTACTGTTGTACCTCGCTCCTAACCTAAATTTGGATTCCTTCATAAGACCTGTTACTGTTTTTTCAGTCCACGTATAGTGTAATTTGGCTCACCCTTTTCTCCTTGTTTCCCATTGTTTTTAGCGTCTGGATATCCACTCTTGCACTGAGACTATTTCTGATGAAGCTTTAGTGAACGGTAGATTTGTCCGATGCATCTCTCATGTCTGCTTTCTCTGAATTAAGTTTAACATGAGGAAGTCCTTTCTTCTTCCAAGGGAGTGGGCTTCTTAGCAGTCTATTAGATAAGAAACACTTTCAGGCTACCTGAAATTTCCTAAACTCCCCTGACAGAAAAAAAAGAGTGAAATCCTTAATAGCTGGCATGCAGTCTGTGGCCTGGGTCAAACTCTTGGAGAGGTTGAAATCTTATTGTTGTGAGCAGTGCACAACATCTGCCACGAGAACACAGACTTAACATTTTCATGTCGATCCATCTGCCCGGCTGCATTGAGTGAACAGACAGTGACAAAAGCCTCAGCTGATCTCACCAGTGCGTACAAATGCAATTGCACCAAAAAGTGAGAGCGCCCCAGGCATCGTCAGAGCAGTGCATATGGCAGCTTTGTGAATACAATTAGACCCCGAGTGCATCAACTCGCATAGCATTGTTGTAGGTATGGTGCTGATGGGAAATCAAGGACATTTTCATTCCTAAGAAGAAGACAGTATCATTTGAATAACTGCACAAATGTTTTTGTATGTATAGTAAATTTCTAAGTGATTTCTCCACTGTATTTTAGGAAGTGGGATCTAGTTTTGATACTACAATAACCAATGAAGAGAAAAGGAAAAAAGCTAAGCCATGCTGTCATTTTCTTGGTTTAGTTTATTTATTTACACATTATACTGCTTGAACAGTCTGCGTCTGTGTATCTGACTCAACAGGCTTATAAGTAGTTCTTGTATATAGCTGGCCTTTATTTAAATAAACAAAAAGCACACCAAGAGCACAAACCTCTGCCAAAGCAGCTCACTTTGAGCATTATTTAGTTTTAACGGAATAGTATTGTGTTTTGTATGTATTTAATTTGCTTTCTTTGTTCTTTTAAAATTACTTAAAGAAGTTCGAAGTGCAGTAAAAATCAAATAAGTGTAGCATGACAGATGTTTACTTTGATTACGCAAACATTATATTAGAGTAGGTGATAGATAATAGCTACTGATTTGTAAATAACATTAATAAGAATAGGATGAACTATGTTGTTGGGGGGGATTTGCCCCCTGCTAGAGTTTCCCATTGCAAATTGGTCTTGGGTGAGGGACCAGACAAAGAGTGATTCAGAAGACCCCTATGAGTAGAAAATCAAGGGAACAGTTCACCCTGCCTGGGGTAGGGTTACTGGGGCCCCGCCCTGGAGCCAGGCCTGAGGGCGAGCATCTGGTGGCCAGGTCTTAGTCCATGGGTTCCATCTGAACACAGCCTGAAAAAGGGACATGGGCTCATCCTCCTGTCGGCCCACCACCAGTTGGAGGTGCCATAGGGGTTGGGTGCAATGTGTTTTAATCGGCGGCCAGGCCCTGGTGGACTGATCCACCATTACCAAGACTGCAATTGGAACATGGAATATCACCTCTCTGGTGGGGAAGGAGCCCGAGTTGGTGCGTGCGGTTTAGAGAGGGGCTGAGCTATCAAATGATCACCACCTGGTAGTGAGTTGGATGTGGCAGGGCAGGATGCTGGACAGACCTGGTGCACATATTGTGAGGATGCGCTGGAAATGCCTGACAGAGGCCCTGGTCCACAAGATCTTCAACTCACACCTCCGACAGAGCTTCAACAGCATTCTGAGGGAGGCTAGGGACATAGAGTCCGAATGGACCATGTTCAGCACCTCCATTGCTGAAGCTGCTGCACTGAGCTGCTGCCGCAAGGTTGTTTGTGCCTGTCCTGGTGGTAACCTCCGAACCAAATGGTGGACACCTGTGCTACAGGTACCTGCTCCAATTTTCAAATTTCACTGAAAATTCAAAGTTGGAAATTGCCAAAGTCTGCAGAATTCATACTGTGAAGCTCATGAATGTCTTTATAAGGTTTCATGGCAATCCATTCAGGAGTTGTGGAAATTACAGATAAATAATAATTCTTTAGTTAATTAGTCATTTACTTTTTTTTTAACTTCCTGCAGCTATCTGACTGTAGAGCTTCTAAAATCTGGACTACATGGGTTCCTTTAATTAGTCGGTAATTAAGCCGGCGGTGTGGAGTTGAAGAGTTTGTTTTGTGAAAAAAGACGTCCTTGAAATTCCAGCAGTGAAACTCAAGGTTGTTCGTGGTGCTTCATAGAATTAGACAAACCCTTCCAGTGTAATCAAACTGCGATTAACAAGCGTCGCTAATGGTGCTGCTTATCTTTGATGACTTCATTTAAATGCAGCGACAGGTGCAGGAATGTGTTCAGAGCTCTCCAAAGTGCTAAACATGCACTGAAACTTATCAGATAGTCACTGTGGTCCGTCGTGTTCTCCTCCGTTTGTACACCTCTCTGTGAAGAAAGTCCCTCAAGCCTCTTTAATTATGCTGGGTGGAAAAACTTTGAGATACTTAATTTTAAATGTGACGCAATGGCCGTGTCCAGGAGGTTGACAGAATAGGAAAGAATTATTATGCCTTGACATTTATGCATTTGTATGACAATAAATAAAATAAAAACAAAGTTAAACTCTTCCAGATGTTTAAGATAATGTTACAACCAGTTAAATATCAAAGGTTCAGATTAACTGATTAATGATTGATTACCTGATTAATGACATGTCAATCACAAGTCAATGAGGCAGCATGCAGTTACAGTCACATCCACATCTCGCCCATCACATCTGGTTTCAAACCTGCTAAACTAAAGGCATCATAAACCAACAGGCATTGTAACAGTAACTTTGTCCATTACTTTATTTACTGTAAGAGTAAGAACTTCAATAGACAGGTTTTATACTCGCTTTAGAATTTTTTTTAATTCTCTGCAATTACAGAAAATTGTATTGTAATTATTGTGGCGTATGTATGTATACATATGTACTGTATCTCTGCCTTAACAGGTGGGGTAATCTGAACAAGACTTTACATGCACATTGTCACACATACAGCGATTATTGAGATCTGTTTTCCAAAAAGGCTTATCATAAATCTGAATTCTTTGGATTTTTGCATGTGTTCATTTTATCCTCCCCCTGAAAATGTGATGTCACATTCTCCGTTTGCATTTGTTTCATGTGTCATGTTCAAATTAACAGTCATCAAAATTTGTATCTGGAATGGAATTTTGTTCAAGTTACCACTAAATGTGGATTTAGTGACTCAGGGGAAGATAGCACGATCTACAGCAAGAAGGGAAATCAATGAAAGTGGACACTGCTGGGGAAAACAAGACACAGGTGGAGACAATCAAGACAGGAGGTGAAGTAAAACCAAACACAAGACAACAGAGGCAAACAACTGCCAAAACAGAAGAGGAAGTGAGATTACCTAAACAGGGAAAAATAGACAGGAATAAAGTTAAAAAGAAATAGACACAGGAGGTTGAAACACTCCACACAGAAAGACCCCAGCCTGATGGTGGAATTGAACTCAGGACCTTCTTGCTATGAGGCAACCGTGCTAA
Source organism: Benitochromis conjunctus (assembly GCA_015052645.1). Lineage (NCBI taxonomy): Eukaryota > Metazoa > Chordata > Actinopteri > Cichliformes > Cichlidae > Benitochromis > Benitochromis conjunctus. The sequence goes on from VOQK01001459.1 coordinate 36,926, forward strand.
CCACTGTGCCACCGTGCTGCCTCAGACATAAAGATCAATAATTAAAATTATGGACATCTAAAAAACAACCCCTCAAAAGTTAAAGAAAAACTAAACTCAGACCCAGGATCATGATAGCCAGGCCTGGGGAGGGTAAAGCAGACACTTCAACAGTAAAAATATGTGTATGCTGACAACTAATCACTCTTCTCATCACACAGAAAGATTTACAGCTGTTGTTTAAATATAAAGTGAATTAAAGGACAGCTAGCAAATACTGATATGGTTCAGTAGGTTTAATGTATTTAACCATCCTCCATCTTGTTAAATAAAAGTCACACTTTTTTTTCCTGTGTCTTGTGAATTGTTAAATAAGAACAAAATTCCTGAGACACAGGGCTGAATAATGCTCGGGCCAAAACAAATAACAAAAGAGAAGTGCCTGAAATAAAAAAACAACAACTGTTGAATCATTCAAATCTTTAGAGTCTGTTTTTTAAAACTGTGACAGAGCCTTTTGCTCACTGAGACTCCAGATCAGAACAAGGTTTTTTCTGTGCAAAATGATGTTCTCCTTGTGTTCCTGCCATGTTTCTTGTAATGTACTATAAAACCATGCTTGGCTTGGGTACAGAGAATTAAACATTTATCATTCCAACACAAGAGGACTGGCGCAGAAACTGTTTTTTTTTCTACAGAGAAAACATCAGAGAGAAGCCTTGTTTTCTTTAAGCGCTACAGTTAACTTTCATGTTTGTCTAAGCAGAGCAGAGAGCGTCTGAATTATAAAGACTGTGTATGTATCGTGACAGCTGGTAGAGCCAAGCTAGAAGCTCTGCAGGCGACACAAGTGTTTGTAAGCCTAGCATGACACAGGATCTGGGGGATATGGATGCATTGTAGCAGAGCTGCTGAGGGCACGACTCCAGTGGGGAAATAACTGTACGAGGAATTCTAGTTAGCTTGAGCACTGACAAGAATTAAACTGGGCCAGAGTAGAAGTGTGTGTGCACATTTAAATCCATTTGTTTCAGTCACTGCAGTCATTGTATGTAAATTTCAAAAGCGTTGTGTTAACAGCTAAGCTTTGCATTGTCTGTGAAAACCAGCAGTACTTAATCTGTGCCATCCTCCAGCAGCCAC
>VOQK01001459.1:38069-48793 GCA_015052645.1 Benitochromis conjunctus
AACTGTCAAACCCAGAATCAAAACAAATCTTTGTAACTAGAATCCCACAAGATGTTTTACTTTCTCTTTGTTTATCCCCATGCTTAAATCTACCAAGGTGGTTGAAGAATGGAATTTACTACATCTTCACCTAAAATAACTCTGATTTTAGGTACTGGGCAGAACTCAAACCCACTACAGGGACATCAGAAATAAATAATTTTATTCTCTAGCAGAGCTTAGAGGTAAAGCTTTGAAAATACCTGCTTTCTTCTCTGCTTGAGAACAGCTGGATATGTGTTTCCTGTCAGATTCATCTGTTGGTTGGTTGGTTTGCCACTTTTGGTTGGGACTGAAATGTCCAGTGCTTTGAATCTCTGTATTTACGGTCATGAGTAAAACGGATGATTATGAGGACATAATTTAACTAGTACCTTTGTGTATAATCAAATGCATTCACCAGGCACTTCATTAGGCACTCCTCTTCAACTGCCTGTTCATGCAAATATCTAATTAGCCAAACAACTGTTCAAGCTGGAGGTAGCGTAATGCAGTATTTCCCAACCTTTTGGAGCCACGGCACATATTTGACATTAGAAAAATCACATGGCACCATCAATCAAACAAAAAGGTCACAAAAAGCTTATTGATCATTTTTACCTGCACACCAGTCATAGAGGAATTAGATCGGTTTGTCCCCAGTATATCTTTTTTGCTTTCTTCTGATCACTACTCATGCTAGGGTCTTCATCTGGAAATTTTCTACTGGACCCAGGTCAGATTGACTACTTTTTCTTTTCAAATATTTATCTATTGCTATTACGAGCTGTTGTCTCACTCACAGCATGACTATTATGTAATTGCTTCATCTTCTTCTGTTTTACTGGCAGTTGGCAACCCATTTAGTTAGAGCAGGTAGTTGTACTGTCCCCTCTTGGAAGAGAATGTAATTGTTCTGCCCGTTACTCACGCCGGTCGCTTAGAGTACTAATCAGGTGGAACCAGATAATCTTCCACGGCACATCTGATCATTTCTCACGGCACACTTGTTGGGAAACACTGGCGTAATGTTGTGAGGGATATTTTCTCAGCACACTTTGGGCCCCTTAGTACCGAATGGGCATAGTATAAAAACCACAGCATACCTGAGTATTGTTGCTGAGATGTCCATCCCGTCATGACCACAGCGTACCCGTCTTCTGATGGCTGCTCCCAGCAGATCTTCAACCTCCCCACACCTTCAACCAGTCCCAGCAGATGGGTGCCCCTCCCCAAGCCTAGTTCTGTCGGAGGTTTCTTCCTGTTTAAAAAAAAAGAAAGAAAGAAAGAAAAGTTTTTTCTTTCCAATGTCACCAAAGTGCTTACTCATTTGTAAGGAATGTTTGCAGCACCTTGTTGAAACCTTGCCATGAAATATGAAGCGACTTCTGAAGGAAAAATCCAGCACTACCTAAAAAAAGAGTGCAATGAGTCTACGTGCAAATCTATGATATTTCTAACAGCCTGGTCAATGTGGTATTTTACTACACATTAAGGCTAAAGCTAGAGTTTTTTTGTTACAGATACATATACATTATGTTATGTTTTAGGTACATTTTATTGACATTTTAACATTTTTGAATATCATCAAAATGTCAGGAATTCTAAAAACAAACCAGAAAACGATGGCAGAGACTTGTTAAAGTGCATTTCTTTTAAATTTAGCTCAAAATAAAACAGCATTCTGGTACTCATTAGCTGACATGTTTTCAGCATGTTATCCACAAGTTCAGCGTAATTGTCTGCAACGTGACTGCCGGGAAAATTTTGGACAACCTGCACCAATGCTCCCCGTGCTGCTGATTCAGCCAAGCATCGGTTCACAATTTCAGGATCAACAAAAAGGCCTTCTTTAATATTGCTGTTTACGTCCAGCCACTGTAATTGTGTACTACTTAGAACATCATAACTAAAAAAGAGACGTGCTAGACAAAAACAGTTTTCAGATTAGGAGTCAGCAAGTGAATTTAAAGTACAGGTGAAAGAATCCCAGCAGCAAAATGCTTGTCGAGAAGTGTTAGATTTACAGTTTTAACAGAAATTGGAACAAAATAAAAAATAAAACTGTCTTGTCTGTTTTCATTTTAAAGCGAAAACATCAGATCAGAAAGTATCCCTGTCCTCACATTTAACGCAGGAATTCTGAATAATGGAAAATGTTTCAGCTGGCATTGTGCATGAACATTAGAGGATGTCAGGGTGCAGTGTGAAGGTTTGTCAGAATAATGCAGGTCTCACCTTTCCAACACGCTCCTATTGAGTCCGATCATTCACACCATTCATGCTGGAAGCCGTGGACAAATAAAACATGTTTGTGATTTCAACAAATGGGGGCTTTGCCATCATTGAATGTACGAGCTGGATTTTCCTCAAAATGTTTTTTGATGTATCGTGACCAAATTACATAGCATTACTGTAAATAACTGTAAACAAAAGACAGACAAACCCAATGTGACATCACACAGTGGTTGGTGAAGTTGGGATTGGAAGCTTTAATTTAATTCGGCATGATTTCTTTCTTTTTTTGTTGAGAGGTTGGCGCGAGGAAGATCAGGAGAAAAATATGGATGTGCAAAAAAGAAAAAAAAAAGAAGTCTAGCAAACAAATAGTTCTCACATTGCTGCTTCATTTTCTTTAATAATAAAGAGAATGCATCGAGTCAAAACCAGAGTTCATGACAACGCATGGCCTGCAGGACTGGTCAAAACGTTGGACACTGTCTTGAGACGTGTGACGGGGGGATAAATATGTTGTGTAGTTCCACTTAAAGAGGGAGATCTGGTTGCTCTATAAGTGCATCGCATCAAGACAAATTCTTGCTAATTAGTGCTAATTAGTGAAATTCAATATTAGAATTAAACATTGGAGAACAAGCACAGTGAGCCATATTCTGTTTCAGACAACAGATGCATTACAATCCTCCATAAGGCACCAACACCACAAACACTGACAAGAAGCCAAGCAGGAAGCTACCTGCTGACTGTCCGCATCAACCCATCGATCACAGGGAGCGCACCTTTGAGCCTTAGAAGAATCCATCATTATTAAAAATGAATCACAATTTATAATTCTGATGGAAAGTTTGGCATTTTCATAGACATCATAAAAAATGTATCTCACACACAATTTTTAGAGCCTGCATTTTTGAATCGTTAATATTTTGTGTTTTCACCTCTGTGATATGAATGAAAAAGGCTGAGTCCTAATTTATCAGCCAACACATGTGAGTTAGCGCAACAAGATGAATTTATAAACTGTACAGGTGAAATACAGAGGCCCACATACCAGCTAATCAAGGTTGGGTAACAGTCGGAAACAAAACAAACCCTATATCTGTACTCACCAAAGAATAAACATCTTGGGTGGTCTGCACCCTGCAGACACGATATTAGTCAGAAAATCTGTCAGAAAGTCTTCAACAGCACAAACACAGTGAAGAGGTCCATTAATCTCAGAGTTCATATAAAGAGAGAAAATATCCAAGGCCAAATCTGTTTCTCCACCAGGTTGTAAATGTTGTTTAATGCTGTAAACTTAGACGTTATACCATGGCAGTCTGGGGATTCACTTGCTTTGGAATCAGTGGCTTTTAGAGGAATTCATTTTTAGGATTTTTTTTCTTTTGGAAAATAAGTATTCCCCAGTCTGCTGCGAGTGGTTGCTGGCAGTCATTCTGAAATAAAGTGCTAAGCCCTGTTCACATAGGCCCAGTGATTGGCCTGTGATCCCATGGTAACCACTGAAATTGGTCACAAAGTAGCATAGAGTGCTACACTGAAAATCTCCTTGTGACTGTTGAGAAACTGTGACAAATGCACAAACAGGAAACAGACTATTCACCTTCAAAGTAAAAGTTGTGCTTTTAGTGGTAAAACAGCTTTTACCTTGAAGGCGACTGGATCTTGTTTGTGTCATGCTTCATTGGCGTTTGGGGGTAGTTAGCGAGTGCTTGCAGACAAGTCAGCATCTTCCATGCAACCATGGGAACGCTAGCAACCAAAGCAATCACAATGAGGTTTTTGTTGCAGGACACTGTTTGCCAATGATTTTACTAATGGAAAGCCAACAACCTTGAGGATTTACTCTCGAACCAGTTGTGGAATACATATTGTAGCGTCCAGAGAATTGCTAGGTTGGTTCCCAATCGGCCTAACATGCCAAAAAAACATAAATTGCAAATAGTTCATTCAAACTGGCCATGCCACCTGCATATGTCACCAGTTAAAGCTTGGCTTGATAATATTTATTTGAGAAGGCGAACAATTATCTTATACCTTTCAGTTAAATCTCAGCATACATACACAACTGGGACATAGCTGAAACTATACAACATACATGCTTTAATATGTATCTCTAATATTACAACCTCCATAGGTATGTTTCAGCGTGATACACTCTGATACACAGCGCTTGAAAATTAAACGGCACTCTTCAGCCCACCTGCATCCAATTACACTTAAAGAGCCTGATCAGTCTTGACTGCAGAGTCTCATCAGCGCTTCTGTAAAGTAAAGGTTTCTGCAGGGAACTTCCTGCCACACTGATGGTGCCGAGGTGAATTAAACACTCTAGAGAAAGGGTTAGAGAAATGCACTTTTTGTCAAAAACTTAGTTAGAAAGAGAGAGAGAGAGACAGGCTGATTAAAATTTATGGCATGCAGAGAGTTTAAAGGCTTCGGGGTATCATTTGGATGATCGTTTTAGTGGCTTTATGGCTTTGGGTCATTCATTTCATGTGTAAATTTGGATAAAGCCAAAGTCGACACATTCTTCAAATGCTAAGACGCATGTGTGCTTCACATTATGATATATTGTCACTGCTGTTATTGCCGCTGTCTAATGGGATTTGTGCCAATAAAACCTTGCTAGATGTTTTAGCTGTCACAGCAATTCAAACGTAAACAACAGCATGAAGATGTTTTGTTGCTCCTGTTTTCCTAATTCTTTTGCTCCTTGTAATATATAGTTTCAAGGTTTTAAATCTTCTTTTCTGCACTCCCTGTGAAATTCCTCTGGAAGTGCAGTATATAATCAGGAAATCACACATGGCATGAGCATTTCCATTTGCTCCCTTTAAAGAAATCCTGTTATTACATTTGCTGTCGGTGAGCAGAGAAGATCACTGATTACTACTTCATTCCACTTTGTAAAAGTTTATTTTTTCTTGTTTCACTGTTTCAAAGCCCTTAAAATCACATTTTCTCTCCATGAAAAATGTGAAATGTGTGAATTCAATTGAATGTTCCTCAGTCTTCATTTATTAAAAAAAAAAAAAGCTTTTTACCTTGAATGTTTTAAAAGGTTATATACCGAATCCTGTAATTGTCCTTTATGATTACAGTGGACATGTCAGAGCTTCTTCCTCAAGCCTCAGATTCTTAAAGGACGACACCTTAAAAGTGTGGTGGAAACTTTGGAGCTTTCTTTTCATGACATTAATGATAAATGAGGCTGCTGCAGGTGCAGGTTTGGCCCTTTTTCTGCAATTTGCTGGAGGATCAGACATTATTGGCTTTGCAGCCACGAGTGAGAACATGGCTGCCTGCCCATGATCTTCAGTGTGTGTGGTTGGAATGGTGGCAGCCGTTTACCTCATCGTTACAGGAGTGGATTTTTTTTCCATCTGAATCACGCCATCATTGTCTTGTTGTTAACACCTTCAGTAGATCCAGAACGCTGCAGACAGAATACTAACTGGAACTGGAAAGAGGAACCATATTTCTTCCTCTTTTTTTGCTACCTGTTAAAGTCAGAATTGAATTTTGCTCACGTATATGTCTTCCTCATATCTCGAATAATCTGGCCACGTTATATCTTAACAACCTAATGCCTCTTTTTGCTCTTTACTCTTTCCCCTCCCCTAAATGGCTGCCCCTCCCTGAGCTTGGTTTTGCAGGACATTTCTTCCTGTTTAAATGGAGTTTTTCCTTTCTACTTTCACCAAGTGCTTGTTTATAGGGGTCTGTGTGGCTGTTTGAGTTTCTTTCTAATGTTTTACCTTACAATGCAAACCACCTTGAGGCGACCATTGTTGTGAATTGTCACTATATAAGTAAAATTAAATTTAGCTATGGAGCTCCTGAATTTTAGTAGAAATTAAAATACAGTTCAATCTCAACTATTATTTTTTTAACTTACAGGCATATGTTGGAGTACAAGCCTTTGATAAATGAGGGGTCCAGGGTGATAAGGCATGTTTTATTCTGAATCTTTCTGTCATCTGATTTTTTTTTTAGTCTGTGTACAACCAAAAAAACAAAATGTGAACAATAAGTGACTTTTGCTACTTTAGATATTGTAGTTTTAGAAAGGGGTGCTGTATATATTATTATCAGCAATTTCATTCTGTTTGTGGTTCCCAAGTAAAAAAAAGAAAAGAAAAAATAAAGATCAGTAGACTTCATCCTCTGTGGATGGTATTGGTGCAAAATGAAAAAACACTGCAGTATTCATTCACACATATCAACATGGATGTAAAAATAAAAACAAAAGTATTTTTCTTTCATATTTTGATGAATTTTATTTGCCTCTTCAGGTTTTTTGTCAACTTCCCATCGGCCAAACAGTATTTTAGCCAGTTTCAGCACCTGGAGGATCCTGAGGAGATGGAGCGGAGCAGCCAACTCCGGCAGCATGCCTGCAGGGTGATGAATGCCATCAACAGTGTGGTGGAAAACCTCCACGACCCTGAGAAGGTGTCGTCGGTGCTGGCCCTGGTGGGAAAGGCCCATGCTATCAAACACAAAGTGGAACCCGTGTACTTTAAGGTAACTTTAGGAAATGACCCACGCTTTTGTGGCCTTTTTTTGAGACTTTGTGTTAAACACTTTTAAACATGTTGGGGCGGTAGTTTCACTGCAAGGATCTGGCAACTTCATCACTGCACCCGTGAAACAAAGCAGGGGAGACAGCTGTCAGGGGTTCTCTATCCTGAATAACTAGCAGTATAATAAAGATGTTTTCTTGCTTCAGCAGCCCCTTCAGTTATCAAAGCAGCCCAAAGAATATTCTCATTACCAGTCTAATATCAAGGGGGATATTTCACTTTTGCCACTTTACTCAGGAAGGAAATAATTCCTGTTTTACTTGTTTTTGTGTTTTATTTCTCAGATGTAGCTGCAGTGTTTTGTTTTGTGTTTGTTTTTAATAGAAATACTGACTTCAATCTTTACTCAGACACATGCAAAGAAACTATGGAAGATTTTTATGGAGCAATAAGTTTCCAAGTTTATGTTGTAATTGCTGTTCTGTGTAATATAAAAACACGCATGGGCAAAACAACTAATCATAACAAATGAATTTGGTCCCGGATCTTTAACCCTGTATTGAGTTTTGTTTTTGTATCTATGATTCGTTCTTTGGATTTAAGGAATATTTATGTTCTAGCTCTATCTTAGCCTTGAGCTTTGAGGTTATTTGTATTTCTAGTTCTTGCTTCTTGTTTTATTACGTTATGTAATGAACTGCTAGTCTGTTCCATAAAATTGCTGTTACTGGAGTTGTTGGAGCTCTGTGCGCAGTAGCGTGAATGACAGAGATATTCAGAGGTGTAACCTGTATAGAGCAGCCCGTCTTGCGCTCAACAGGAATAAGCTGCATTAAGTCTTTGGTACAACATTAGTTACATTTTCTCTCTTTTTATACTTACGCTGCATGGATCCACATGCTAATTTTAGCTCAGACCCAGATGACCACGCCTCGAGAGGTCTTTGTGCAGCGGACATTCTGTCGACAAATTGGTTATCTGGTCCTAAATTTTTACGGAAACCTGAGATACTCCCATAATCATCGAGACGCTAGAAGACTTATCAGCAGATGCATTCATAAATGCACTTAGATGCTTCATTAGCCTGAGAGGAGCTGTTTGCCAACTACACTGTGACAAGGCACAAACTTTGTAGGAGCTAAAAATGAATTCAGAGAAGCTCTCGAGCAATGTGACATGCAAGTAGTGGAAGCTTTTCCAGCAGACAAATATTGTGAGTTCATTTTCAGTGCTCCTTCTGCAAGTCATGCAGGTGGTGTCTGTTATGAATGAGGACCATTCACAACATGTTGAACACCACTACTGCTCAGTATGCTGGAAGATGATGGCTCTCTGAATTCTGTTTTATGAAGCCAAGTCTATTGTAAATAGTCGCCCCTTGACTGTTGATGGTATCAGTTACACAAAGGCACCTGAGCCTCTCACTCCAAACCATCTTATAATGATGAAATCCAAAGCTGCCCTAACACTACCTGGGAAATTTGTCAAAGAAGCAGTTAGTTGCCTTTCGTGTCCAGTCTGTCCCAGTCCCCTCGCTGTGTCTTGTCATCAGCGTCTCCTATGAAAGTCAGTTGTATCTTCATATTTTGTTACCCTGTCTGTCTCTTCTTGTGTCCTGTTCCATTGTTTGTTCTGCCAAGCTGGTATGTCTTAGTCCTGGTCTCAGTATGTGTTACTTCCTGTTTTATTTTGATAGTCCCTTGCTCACGTGCTTCCTCTTTTTGCTTTGTCTTGTCACATTCTGTTCAGCTGTGCTCCCAGGTGTCTCCACTCTGCCCTAATCTCATTTTGTGTACATATTGTCTGTGTCTCCCTCTTTTCTTTTCTCTCTCATGGTATGTGAGCCTCTGGCCATCTGTATAGCCTCAAGCTTGTTCCTGTTCAACTCTGTGGTGCTTTTTGTTAGCATAAATAAAGCTGTTATTTGAAGATTGTTTAGAAGAAAACCAAGCCTCATATGCTTTCACAGTTTAGCAATAATTCCCCCCCCCATATTTTTTACCTGTTCATAACAAACCATATACACGCTATTGTAGTCCACTTTTTAAAAGAAAGCTTCCTTCAGCCTCTCTTCTATAAACAAACAGTTTTAGCTCCTGTATGGCTGCAAACAGAAGGTTTGAATAGCAGGTAGGTGGGGCTTATGTGCTCACAGCCGGAGCTGTGTGTCTGAGAGGTTTGGGATATACCCTCTTTGTTGCATCGTACAGAAATATGAATAGATGAAAATGTTCAAAACTGAAATCTATAACAAACTACTTGATGTCTCCAGCTAACACCACACAAAGAGGGCTATAGTTTTGTTTTTGCCAGCAGAGTAACTTTCATCAGCTGCTCACCTGATAGAGATTCTTTTGTTTGGTGTCACATAACAGGAGAAATATGTTTCAAAGCTTTAATAGAAAATCCCCTCCTCATAACCTCGTGTTGAGAAGCTTTTGTTAAATACAGACATCAGCTGTTTGGTTTTATTGACACAGTTCTGCCCAGGTCAGCTGACTTTAAGGTTTTATGGCGGGCTGCCACACTTACGCTGAGCTTTCTCTCTCCGCGCTTTTGCTTTAGCCACCTCTGCTGCTCTTTCTCTCGACTTTGTCATTTCTGTTCCTTTGTTTCGCCTGTCCACCCACTGCTTTCATGTTTTACAGTTATCATTTTCAATTCTCACCTGTCTCGCCCACTTCTCTGTAGCTCTGAAATGAATTCCTTTTTGAATCACTCGGTTCCCACTTTACCCACAGATCACAATTTTTCTGCATCACTCGCACCCCCCCACCCTTATTATCTCAATAGCCACATTTCCCCTCTCTCTCCGTCTCTCTGTGGCTCGCTTAATGAAATTTGTTTCTCACCCCTTCCTCTCAGATCCTGAGCGGTGTGATGCTGGAAGTGTTGGCTGAAGATTTCCCAGAATTCTTCACGGCAGAGGTGCAGATGGTGTGGACCAAACTGATGGGGGCGGTGTACTGGCATGTGACGGGGGCCTACACAGAGGTGGGCTGGCTCCAGGTCTCCAGCTCGGCGGTGTGAAAAGTCGGGAAGAAGAGGTGATAAAGAAGTTTTCAGTGGACTCAATGAAGTTTAAAGAGAGGCAAAATAATGTGTTTAAAATGTTGATGGAGATTTTGCGATGATGGTTTCACAGACATGGATCAGATTAACGTGGTAATCCGCGCAACTTTGTTTCTTTGTTCAACTTCTTTTGAATGCATTTTGGTGCTAAGCTTTGCACGTCTCTGAGATCAGATCAGTTGGACACCAAGTAATGTAGCCAAACATCTTTTTTATTTGACTGCTGTTAGATTTTCACTTACATCAGTGGCACTCTGCTATGTTATCACCGCTAAGGCTAACTATCTGACAGAGGCACACAACACGTCACTTCCTGTGTAGCATAAAATCTTCCTTCTTATACACCTGCTGAGATAAGACAACTCCAAAAGTGTTAATGAACTTCTAGGATCAATTACAATTTCTGCCAAGTTGATCAATCCTTCTGTTTGTAAGCCTGTCAAGCTTTGCATTCTTGCGAAGGATTCAAAATTATAACAGTGGCAGATGAACTTTAATTAGAGGGGTTTGAGGATAAAAGCAGAATTTGATCATTTTCATTAGCTGTGCAAGTTAATATATTTGTAGAGTTGTAAATATTACATGTAACAGCAGCCTGCAAATACCGTAAATGACAAAAAGATATGTGTTAAAAGTGTGAAAGACCTCTCCATAGTGTGAAGGTATCTGATGGAGTCTTTAATACCCAGTAAACACAGCTTAAACAGCAACGTCGTCTCCCAGACGAAAGTGATCAAAAACAATCACCTTGTGTCAGCTAACAATAACTAGAGATGGGCTGATGGTGACATTGTTTCCATGTAAAATAGAGATTCAGCTATATGGACAAATGAAATGCATGTGTCCTTGTTCCTGTTAAAGTAAAGA
>VOQK01001459.1:61068-72994 GCA_015052645.1 Benitochromis conjunctus
AAGTGATTTCTGTAAAGGTGCTGACACTGAGCCCTATGTGAATCATACTTGTTATTAATCTCTGGCTCTCTTCCACAGCATGTCTATTATCCTGTCTTCCTTCTCTCCAACCGGTTCTGGCAGATGGCCGCCCCTCCCTGAGCCTAGTTCTGCTGGAGGTTTCTTCCTGTTAAAAGGGAGTTTTTCCTTCCCACTGTCGCCAAAGTGCTTGCTCATTATTATTATAGGGTCTACCTTACAATATAAAGTGCCTTGAGGTGACTGTTGTTGTGAATTGGCACTGTATAAATAAAATAAAATAAAATAAAATTGTGCATGTTAAACCCATCTCTTGCTTGCCATCGATCTTGCTCTCTCTAAGAAGTGAGAAATTGTCCATAGACATTTGGTAATGCCATATTCAGGTAGTTATTTTCATTGCAATGAAAGCAGTTATAACAAAGGATCAGGCAGGCGGGAAAAATGTTGGCTCAAGCAATGCCACATATTAAATGGAAGTTATAGATGGGGAAAGACTTATGTTTTAGAATTAATTTGATGTAATTTTATACCATTTATGTAAAAAAAAAATTGAAATAAATGGACATTTTATTTAAAAAAAAACAGAATCACGTTGGCACCACCTATTTGCTTGTGGACTTTAACCTTTGCTATTTTGGTTTGTTGGAACGTGACCATATTTGGATGAGTGGGTTAATTATCAGCTGATGTTAGGAAGCCTGATTATGAAGCTTGTGCTGTAAAAAGATTTGTAATCAAACATCTCCCTGCTTTCCTGGGTGTTTGGCTGCTTGTCAGTTCTTTACAAGACTACCACTTTTCCCATGCTGTCAATTTCAACAATGTCATTAATCTTGTCCAATCACCTTCTCACCTGCATTTTTTGAGCCAATCAACCTCCGCTCTACGTTGTTTAAATCTGTGTTCTCCGTCACTCGCTTTCTCATTCATGCAACCCATCCCCCCAACACCCCTCCCCCACCCCATCTCCACCTCACGAAAGTCACTCTGAGCTCCATTCAAGTCTTACTCTTCATCTTCAACACCACCAGCATCTTGACTCCAGGGGTCCTGTTCTAAATCCGATCACCTCTGGGATTCTGTGCTGCCATGATGGTTTATTGGAGTCTAAAATCCAAGTACATGATTATTTTTTTCATAATTTCTCTGTCTCAATAAATCACATTCACTTCTTCCAAATGATCTCTCCTTACTGAATTAACATTAGCCCAAAGTTCACAGAGATGGCAATTAGGCTTTATAGATCAAAATCATTTTTTTGTACCAGGCTTTTAGTCCTGCTCGCATTGAGTCTATGGGGACTAATTCAGATTTTGAGCCAGCCTCAAGTGGCCATTTAAGGAACTTCAGTTTCTTTGTTCTTTCTTTCTTTGTTCTTTTTTGTTGGCTTAATTTCTTTGAGCCCTGGGGGTTTCCACTTGGTTTCAGTACACAGTCTGGACGAAGAAAATCAGACTGAGAAACTGAAACTGGTGTTAATGATAACAAAAATGAAGCTGGAGTGTGTAGATGGTCCTGAAGATGAACCAGTACACAAGGGAGACAGCTGGGGAAATGAGGGGCAGGTGTGCAGGCAGCTGATGATGAGGTGACTGGGGAAAACCAAGGCTGGCTGGCCGGGCAGGGCAGATTGTTGGATAATAGATGTTTCATACTGCAGAAAAAGATGGGGAATAACTGAAAAAAAATATCCTGTTGCATTTTATGGAAGATTAAGCAGCACAGAAACATGAATCATGCACAATAAGCGCGCACACATCACACTGTAGCTTATATGTGCACCACAGTGCTGTTCTTCAGTACTGTAGCATGTCATCTTTTCTAATCTGGGACTGACTAATCCTCCTGTGATCCTGATCCAGGCAAGGGGAGGGACAAACACCTGGTAACTGGGAAAAGGTTTCCTCAGCTGTGCTTAAGGTTTACAGATTGGGTGGAACATGTCGATCCTGCTTTGTCTGTGAATGCAGGGCGGTGGTGGACTCTTGGGACCATGTGCACCACCATCATGTTTCTCTCTACTCTGGCTTTTGTACTGCGCCAGCATTTCTTCAGCCGAAGTAAGACGTAAGTTATTTTGTTTTTGTTCACTTAAGCTGCTTTTTTTTGTCTCTGTTTGGAGCAGCAGTCATGCAGTACAAGCACATTCATTTTCATGTAATAAATCTGCTACATCTTAAACTCATGTTTACCTGCACTGGAGATCAGATTTTGGTTTGACTACTGAAAACACGACTGCAAATTAATTCTTGAAGGTGCAACACGTGACTGAAGAAAAATCTTTTGGCAATCAAACTCTGTATTTTAGGATTTATTTAATTTTAATTGTTTAAATGTAACTCTTCAGTTATTCTCTCAGGTTTTTTCTACTTGTGGAGCTTAATATAAACTGACTTTAAGTGGACCTTTTTATACAACTCCTATAATGTGCAGTGTTATCTTTTATGCTCATCATGGTCCAAAAGTAAGTAGGTGAATGTTTGCAAGCAATCCCCAAACACTCAAATTCAGATATTTTTTTTCTGCTCCTGGTTCTATATGATGTCAGAGTGAGTGGATATCCCTAATATGGTGTTCTCAGGCACATTGCTCTATTTGAACATAGCAGCTCTGCCCACCTGTTCTTCACACCTTTTTATGAGGGGAAGCCAATCAAAAGAAAGTTGCCTTTGGGGGTGACGAGCTAACGCAGCAGGTTTCAAATGGAGAATGAACTGAGGGGCCGCACCAAGGTTCAGTATGATATGAATAATGATTATTTTGATCTGTGAATCATGCAAAGCTACTCTAGCAGAATGCAAGAATATAAACACAAAGCTGGACAACAGCTTAATATTCATGGCCTTGGAGTCTTTAGTGGATTTACACCAATTTGTTGTTGGCCGTTCAAACAGACAAAGGCATACACACACATCTTTGTGATGCAGCTTTAATGATCATGAGTGCGCATTTGCTGTTACTAACATGCTTCTTGGTTTAATCTAATAGAAATCCAGACTTCTGGTTTATTTTCAGCACTCTCTAGGAAACCATCCCTTTTATATAGTGATCTAATGGAAAAAAGGTACAAAATGTCTTTAGTCTCTGACCTTACGCAACAGAACAATCATGCAGATCATGTGACTTCTATGTGATCCCATGTCTCAGACACTTGAGATTCAGGTCACTTTTTAAAAAGCAATGGAATTTATTTAGCTTTCATCATCTGCCCTGGAGGAGAAGGCGGTCTTTTTTAGGATACATTGCTTCAGATGTGCTCATTCTCAGGTTGGCACATACTGATTTCTACACACAGTTATGTATAACGTGGTGCGACACCTCGGTTGGAGATCCATGCCTACTGCCAGACTACGAGAGAGCACGGACCACAACATGAGTCCTTCTTGCCTTCAGATGTGCAGCCCCTGGGCTAGGTCTGTCTCCGTATCTTTAGCTCATAATGATGTTCATCATTTACAGATGAACGTAGCAATTATTCAGTGTGAACAACAGTTCAGTTTAGGGCTTGAATTTGTTCAGAGGTGACTGTGTGCTGGGAAACAAGCAATGATTACTGTGAAATGTTGGCTTTCACCATTAATCAGCTTCATAGTGGCTGTTCTTTTACTGAAGGGAATTTCTGAGAACTGGATCCTAATTTTAGCTAGAAAGGGGTAAATGCCACCAAACACCAAAAGACAAATGCAAAGATAATCTTCCAAAGAACTGTGTTATGTAAATGCCAAAATAAACACTTTAGTATGATGTGGCAGACTTTTTCCTCCCCATGCAGTTATCACATGATTATCTTTTTGTCTCCTCTCCCTCATTGTTTGTTTTAGATGTTTGCTGTTCTTTCAGAAAAGATAACATCTGTAAATAATTCATCCATAATTAAGCAGCACATTATGTATAGATTCGGGATCTATACATGATATAGTTTTTCAAAACTCTGTATCAATTTATTTAGATCTATTTGCTGTATTTATTTGACTGTATATATTTATTTCTACTTTCAAGTTTGTCTAATTTTACTGTGCACAGTTTGTCTGTTTGGAGATGTTGGTTCTAGCATTTGAAATTACTGCCACTGAAAAATATATAAATAAAAATCTGTTTCTGCTAACTCCGCTATCATAGGCTAGCTAGCTCCAAACACACCTTTATTGACATTTGCACCATGAACACATCACATTAATAGAAAGGAAGAAGGACGTGTTGAAACTTTAAGTTGTGGGATGTCATTATTCTCTTCTTATTGAGACAGCATCTCCATGTCACCACTATAATCAATGCCAGGCTGCAGCACATGAAAAATCGCCTCATTAACCATTACCAGGCATTGATCTGCCAATCACATTTAAGTTTATTTTAACTGGAGGTGCCTGAATGTCATTTGGGGTTGTTCAGACCCACTTTAACCACTGTGTTCTACCTAGTTTAAGAGGTTACTACTGTGCTTCCTACCACCCTCAGTCACGTCAGATTCCTTCGCACCTCCTGAGCCTGGTTCTGCTTGACATCTCTTCCTGCTAAAATTGAGTTTTTCCTCCCCGCTGTTGTCATGTGCTTGCTCATATGGTATTGCTGGGCTTCTCTCTGTAACATTTTTTTTTAAGTACCTTGAGATGCCTTTCATTGAGAATTGGTGCTATATATATTAAAACTGATCTGAAATGTGGGCTTCTGACATTTAACACCAGTCAGGGTTTTAAATACAATCTCATAATAAAGCAGAAATTTTCTCAAGCATTATATCTGAATAGGAGTTTAATATGAGAGTTAATATTTTCTGTGATGGATTTAGACATTTTCCTCAGGAGCACTGTTTTGCTCAGTAATTGCCTCGGATTTAAACTGTCAGTTTTCTCAATAATGCTGGCACATCCAGTAATACCCATCCTTTTGTTCTGGCATTAAATAAATGCAAAACAAATACCCCAATTACACCGTACTCTATTTCCTGTGAGGTTAAATCAAATGTAGAGAAGGTTAATGGAAA
Source organism: Benitochromis conjunctus (assembly GCA_015052645.1). Taxonomy (NCBI): domain Eukaryota; kingdom Metazoa; phylum Chordata; class Actinopteri; order Cichliformes; family Cichlidae; genus Benitochromis; species Benitochromis conjunctus. The sequence continues at coordinate 66,071 of VOQK01001459.1, forward strand.
AGATTTTCTAAGTTTTCAGAACTGATTATCAAAGGAACTGATAATTATATGAAACAATTTCACAAAAGCTAAAAATTCCTATGACGCAATATTAAACATACTGCCACTGAGACCGTATCAATCCATTTTCACATTAAACATACCGATGAAATATTTGGCTGTAAAACATCATGACTATCTATGTCCAGAGTTTATGCACATTTCCCATCACGTCAGTACCACACCAAACTCCCTATAGTCTGTGTTTGATTTATACATTTTCACACACAACCCATTATGCTAATTTCCAGCTGCATATTTTTGTTCTTGCGTTCTACTAGAAAACATTTGCAACAGTTTTAGTTCAAAATTATCTTTATTTATCTTGTTTCAAGGTGGTACACTTCCTTAGTTCATCCAGTGTCAGAAACAGGTTGTTTTACCTCCCTGCCCCCTTATCATAAGCCAACTTTCTTCTGATTGGCTGCACAATGCAAGCAGATTTTAACAGCAGGTGGTAGGGCCTTAAGGATACTCCACTCTTTCTGACATCATACAAAAGCAAGAGTGGAAAACTGCTGTCAGAACGACCCGATATAATGGCAGTGTTTTTGCATTTTACGCTTTGCCTCTCCAAAACATGAAATGGACACACATGCAGACGTTGCAGTAACAGCAGAGGGAGATATTTTTATTCAAGCCAACATGAAAATAATCACAGGAACGCATTTAAACAACATTACAAACACATACATGTTTTTAGCCACCTATCTTAATTGTTTCCAGCGATTAAGGACCCTGGAATGTACCTTTTAAATATATTATCTCCCCCTGCTGTAATGCAACTTCTGCATGGATGTCCGTTTCATGTTTTGGAGTGGCAAAGCTTGAAATGGAAACAGCGGACCGGCATGTCTATTACATGTTTTGCTGTGATACTGGGTTGGTCAAAAACATATCATTTATAGTAATCTTAAGCCAGAGCTTTTAGCTCATAGAGAACATTTGTACTTTTATCCAACATAGTTAATATTATATCACAGAACATAAGGAAAAGCATAAAATGTTCACTTTGATCAGCTGTTTCTACCCAATGATCTGCAAAGACTATTGAATGAAAGGGTTGTGAGCCTCAGCCTAAGATTGCGTTTCTCATAGTAGTTTACTGTGGAATTTCAGGTCTGCTTAGTGGAATGACAATGATCCAGTGTTACCTCTCTCAATACTCTCGTTATTATGAAGTATTTCGCACACAACTTTAAATTTTATTTTTACAACTGACACATTTATTTTGTTTCTATGAGCCCAAAGTGTAAAGCCAACTTACTTTGACCCTAAGAATTATTTTTTTACAGTATAATTCATTGTTGTATTTAACAATTTTAGGCTTTATGGGGATCATTTTCATTTGGGGCTTTGGTGGTGTGAGTACATCTGAAGCAGCCTGTTCCCTGCTGAGAAAGGAAAACTGTGTAAAAAATGTTCAAATCTAAGTTTTCCAAAACAATCCAAAGCTGTGAAAATTTCTTATGAAGCCCCTAATAGCTGTTTTCCAAGTGAAATGCACTGATTTTGTCCTCAGGGGGATTGAACAGTCATCATTAGGGTGTTGAGATAGTTTTGTGCGTGGTCTCTGAGCAATTCCTTCAGTTAACAATGCTTCTTTATAAACTGCAGCAAAACCATGTTTGTTGTTCCAGAAACTTATTGTGCAGAGAAAATCACATCAAGGCGGGAACATTTTCACTTCCCATTTAGGTTCGCATCATAAAAGATCTTTCTCATTATAAGAAAACAAACAAGTGCGAGCTGACCAGCACTCTGTGCAAAACAGACCTTTTTTTTTTCTTCTTCCCAGAATCAGGTTACTTCCCAATGCTGATGTTATGCCTCCATTATCTCATCACTTATCACCTTCCAGAGCACTTTTTTCATTGCTGTATCCTCTCTCTGACCCCCTCCACTCCCTCCTTCTTCACAGCTTTCCAAAAGACTCACGGGAGAAAGAGTCCCCATCGGTGCAGAGCAAAGACACTGACAAGTGACACTCACTTAACGGACGTCCAACTCAGGTAAGCATTAATGGATTTTTGTGCCAAAGATCATTTCCATTAAATAATCATTAAAGCTTCTGTTGTGGCATCTGTCGTTAAACCCCCCCCCCTCTTTTCAGAAAGTGCTGTCTTCCTGTTTTGTTGTCTCTCTGATGCACCTGCCACCTGCACCTGTTTTTACTACTTTTGATATCATTCCTGGGCAACACGGTGGTACTTTGGTTAACACTGTCGCCTCACAGCAAGAAGGTCCTGGATTTATATCCACTATCTGGCTGAGGCCTTTCTGTGTGGAGTTTATATGTTCTCCCTGTTGTCTGCATGATTTCTCTCTGGGTACTTCAGCTTCCTCTCACAGTTTAAAGACACGGAATTAGTGAATTTAGGCGAGTGGTAATTCTAAATTGGTTATATGGTTGCCTTTCTCTCTGTGTTAGCCTCTCATCCTGTGGCAGCTGGGATAGGTCCCCACCGCAATCCTGATAAGGATAAACTGAAGACTGACGGTTTCTTTCAATTCACGGAAAAATATCTGTTTCAGAAGCGAAAGCAATCCAGCTCAAACAGATGATACGCTCACTTTGACTTCCCAGTTTGTTGGATTTATCTGTATATGAAGTCGTGTTTTTAATACTGCACATGGCCATGGTTTAAAAATTTTAAGTCTTTATTTCAGCCATCAGTTCATATTCATATTCACATCAGAAATATTTTGAGGAACATCCAGCGCTTATATTCAGTGAAGGCCAAGCCCCTGTTTGTTTAAATGTGTTTTATTTGTCCACAGCTTCCAGCATGAATGATGTGAGTGTTCAGACTCAATAGGAGCGTGCTGGAAAGGTGAGACCTTCATTATTCTGCAAAACCCTCATACCGCACCCTATCCTCCTCTAATGTTCACAGCCCAAAGCAAGCTGAAGCATCTTCCATTATTTAGAAACGCTGCACTGAAAGGTAATCTAGCATTAAAAGATGTGTATTCTCTCAGCTTTTGTTGGACTGATAATGGGACCGTAACATGGCAGCGTTGTCTATACTGCTACCTTATATCGTCCTAAAACAATGACTACCACCCACAGTTTGGCTCTGTGTTAGCAGAGCTCAGTTTCTAGACTCCAGTTACAGTGTGTGAAAACTGTGTTGGCCCTTTGAGGAGCTGGCTGTGGTCAGTGCTGTGACCCAGCACACTGCGTGGAGGCGACAGCATGGCTAAGAGAGAAGACAGCAGGGCAGCTGATGCATGTTTGCCAGAGCACTGGAGGGATTTGAGAGAGTGGAGCATAGAGAAGAGACAAAGCCACAGAGTAAGACTGTTTTTCCACAAGGTGACCTGAACATGTTGTAGTCGTGTTTTCTAGGAACAGAATGAACTGAGAGCATCTGCACATTGCTGACTACTGCCAGCACAGTCAATACTAAGTAATTTAGACAGCATGCTATCTATTCTGGACAATTCAATAACACACTGGTTATCGATCAGAAGCTCAGTCAATGTCACTGCTCCTTTATTATTTCTAAACTGTATGATTATACATATGATTTTTATCGTGCTGCGGCTTTCAAGGATACAACAGTTAATGAATTTAAGGCTCATCATCACAAGTACTAATGCATTGAGCTTGTTAGTGTTTGTCAGATTGAACTGAACTGAACTAGTTTTACTAATATTTTTTTACATTATCAATACTTTTTACATTATACATGCTTCCCTTAGGAAATATTATTAGAAAACACTATAAAGTTTTATTGCTATGCAGATGATACCCAGCAGTAGCTATCTGTTAAACCCAATGACAAAAATCAACTACTTAACCTAAAGGAATGTCTTAAAGATATAAGATATAAAGGCCTGGATGACTTCTTATTTCTAAATTCAGGTAAAAATTTAGGTACGCAGTTCGTAGAAACTGGTGTGTAACCAGATGCTTATGTTACATGACATTACCTTGTAGTCATTTTTGATCCGGATATGCCCTTCAATGTGCACATTGAACAAATACAGAAAACTGCCTTGATTCATCTGCGCTGTACCACTAAAATGGGAAACATTCTGTCTCAGACTAATGCTAAAAAACTAGTTCATGCATGTATTACTTTAAGGCAGGACTATTGTAATTCGTTATTATTATGCTGTTCTAAAAGTTCCTTAAAAAGCCTTCAGCTGATCCAAAATACTTTGGCAAGAGTACTGACAAGGACTAGAAAGAGAGAGCATATTTCTTCCATTAAGGCTTCATTTACTACCTGTTAAATCTACAATTTTATTTTAAATCCCTCATTCTAAATGCAAAATCTTGAAAAATTTGGCTCTGTTATAAATGAAAGACCTCGTAGAACCTTATTATCCTAACAGAGTACTTCATTCTCAGACTGCAGAAGGGTTCTTCCTGTTGAAAGGGACTTTTTCCTTCCTACTGTTGCCAAGTGCTTGCTCATAGGAGGGTATTTGATTGTTGGATTTTATTTTTATTATTGTAAGGTCTTTACCTTGCCATATAAAGCACTTCGAGAAAACTGTTGTTGTGAATTAGCACTTTATGAATAAAATTGAGTAGAATTTTATCATACTGATGATGTCTTGTTGCAGTAGTAATTCTGGTTAGTTACAACACGAACTGCAGGTTGAGATTTTCGGTCTGAATGCTTGACTAAGGAGACAATGGCTGATTCCTCCTAATCAAAATATTGTAGTTCTGTGGATAGCTAGCCAACTTAGAGCCAGGTAGCTAATTTTTCTCCAGTTATGACACGTGCACAGACAAAAAAATAAATGTTTGTTTTCTACAGAACCAGTAAAAATGTGGGACTGGGGGACAAACTTCAGTGCTTCATGGCAAGTCTCTGGAGATATGCTGGAGGACTGCAATCTGAACCTGACGAGTCTTACAACACACAATTGTTCATTTGGAGGTGGAGAATGGAGTCAAATATATTAGTACAAATCTTTTCTAGGTGTTTAACTGGGGACATTTAAGGCCATAGCATGTAATTCTCATCTTTTCATACTCATCTCTTCCTTCAGTTGGCCCACATCACTTCAAATAGGATAAAAAATGTTTCACCATAGGTGAACACTGAGAATAGCTGTGTACTGTTTTTCAGGGACACTTTCCACCAAGGGCATAAAATGGACACAAAACATGTGCACCAAATACCCTAAAAAGAGCCACCGGATCCCCTTACAGCAGGAGTCAAGTTCTCAAGATTGTCCTTTAAATGATGTCTTGTCTAAACATGCTTATATATATTTACCAATGCAAAGTAAAACTTCTGCCTTACAATCAGGTGAAGTTCTTAAACCCCACACCTACAATTAAGTTTTTTGACCAAGCTGATATTAAAAAATGTCACAGAAATATGTACCAATTAAAGTATTAATTAGTTTGGTTAATGAAGCTTTGAACACAAGTAAATTACATCACAGTGATCATGAAGCAGAATTGCACCATGCTGTGATCACAGCAAATATTAAGAAAGATGAGGACGAATCAGCCCATCGGCACAGATCCGTCTCCAGCTGTGTGTGAACTTTTAATTTATGTGGAAATTAAATACCTTAACCCCTTCCACCCGGGAGGCTGTGTCAATTATATAAGCACCGTTTTTCCCAAGTTGCCATGGGCGACTTATCCATTAAACTACTACCTATGACTAAAATTCTGCTTCAACGAATTGAGTAGAGCTGCAGTGCTGACACATCGGTATTATAGACTCTAATTTATCATTTTTATTTATAAAAGTCACTGGTCATGGGCCGGTCTGAGTATTTTTGCTGGGTTTTTGCACACATCCATGTCTGGGGTTTGCAGAGAATGATCTGAAAATGAGAAACTTTTTAGTTCTCAGGGTGAAAATACTTTGATGCCAGAAGTCAAAGGAAGATAACCAGACTACTTCAAGCTAAAGACAACAGTAACTCATTAAAATCACAGTTTGCAGAAGAGCATCTCTGAACTCGCACAGGCTCGCCAAAACTGGAAGATGTTAAAACACTGTTATAATGTTGGCTGGTCTAATGAAACTCAATTTCTGCAGCAACACTCAGTTCGTAGGGTCAGAATTTGCTGTAAACAACATGAAAGCAGGGATCCATCCTGCCCTGTGTCAAAGGGTTTAGGCTGGTGGTGTAATGTTTTGTGGCACACTTTGGTCCTCTTTGGAACAACTGGGCATAAGTTTTGCCTATCTGAGTGTTGTTGATGACCAAGTCCATCCCTTTATGACCACAGTGTACCCATCTTTTGATGGCTGCTTCCAGCACAACAACGTATCAAATCACGAAGCTCAAATCCTCTCAAACTGGTTTCTTGAACATCACAATGAGTTGACTGCACTCAAATGGCCTCTGCAGCCACCAGATCTGAGTTCAGTAGAGCACATTTGGGATGTGGTGAAACAGGAGACTTCCTTACAGGTGAACTCCTATCCAAACACCGACTAAAAACAATAACTAATAAGTAACTTTTTGTGTCCCCTGTTGTACAGGTTTACTTCAAATCAATGAGACAAGACACAAAAAACAAAAAACAAAACCTAACATTTGTATTTGCTGAAAAACTGTGCCCACGCTGGACCTCCTCATACACGTAACATGACCTTGAGACATATGTAGAGCGTCTTCAAATAGAAAACATATATAGCGAGGTATGTTGTTTAAACTGGTTATGCCGAAGGCTGCCCTTTCCATCTAAACTTAAGCAGACCACCTGTGTGTGTTAGAGGTGCAGTAAGGTTGACCACCTCCCGGAGCCTCTTTAATATTTTATCATCCAAAATGTGAAACCTCTCTGTATGCTCAGAACTGTGTCTGCTGTGATCAAAAGGCGCATGAGCCAATTTCGTTTGCAACATCTCTCTTTAAATGATGAAATACTTCATTTTGTTGCTTCCC
>VOQK01001462.1:3581-14789 GCA_015052645.1 Benitochromis conjunctus
TTTTTTTTTATATTTTTTTTATTCTATTTTTTTTTTTTTTTTTTTACAGGGTTTTTTTTTTTTTTTTTTTTTTTTTTTTTCCTGGATTATTGACGTTTCTGACAAAGTAAGAGCGCACGGGAATGGAGTGTGAATTACTCAGAAAATCAGCGGACTGAAATTGAACACTTCAAGTTAACCTCTTAAATTAAAAGGTGTAAGATAAAGGATGGTGTGTTTTTTTTCTTTCTTTTTTTGGGATTATGTGAGCATGACATTGACTTAGTTGAAAGGAATGGAAAATACAGTGGAAAAAGAGCAATTTATCTTTGCAAAAAAACACGTCTGATGTGAGATATTAGGGTTATAAGTTTGGTCAGTGGCAACAAAAATGCTTCAACCACACGTTTGGTTAATTTCAGGCCCCGTTTCATGTAAAATAATTATGAAAATTCGGATTTTTAATGTTAATTTTGGCCTTCCTGGTGAAATTCATATGCACTATCTTATCATGTGGTGTGATTTGAAGCATGCAGTAGCAAATCGGCTCAAAAAGAAAATACATTTTCATCACAGCAGACACTTTTTGGAGTTGTTTGACATGACAGTTTAGACTTTTTTTCTTTTTTGTTGTTGTTTCGTTCAACTTGACCCACAGAATAAAACACTTTAGAAAAAGGGGAGAGAAAGTCGTGGGAACAGATAAATAAAAAGGTAAAATCTTCCCCCAGTCCTTGAGCTGAAGTTGTGTGTGTTCTTTGGCTATCAGGCTTTGGCAATAGAATGACACAGTAGCTCGAAACAAAGCTGCAGTAGACTTGACAGACACCGAAACCCCTCATCATCATCAGAGTTATCACGTGACAGTCCATCGTTTCTTTTGTCCATCCTGTGAATCAATCTCATTAACTTATTAATAAATACCTGTAAAAGTTGTACAAAGTTACACTGTGACTGAAAATATTTGCAGATGAAACACAAGTCGGAGGCAAACAACATTATTATGCAATTGTTTAACAGCAAAGGTTCAATTTTTTTTATGTCCAAAAAGAGTTGTTTTTTTTTAATCAGTGTGATTTCAATTTGAAGACAGCATTTTTCTTTTTTCCTTTTTTTTTTTTTAAATATTTACATACAAACAATGAAGAAAAAAGTAAGCGAGACAAAGATAAAATGTATACTCAACCTCACAGATATAGCTTAGATTCTGCCAGTACAAATGTAAAAATTTAGAGCACATTTACATTACAAAATTATTCAGATGCAACAGACTTTGGTAAATAGTGTTTCGATTTGGTATGATCTCTCTACTAAATCCCTCCTGGTGGGAACCAAAATTTGGGCGACTGTCTGGTCTGTAAGGCCAGAATCTAAAAACTCTTTGAAACAGCACACCGTATGTTGTTTTTTACATAATTCTCAGATATTAATCTCTTTTTTCATGTTTTTGGTTTCGCCAAGGTAATTTACATAACTGTGGTAATCACACTGACAACACATAGTTTTCGCTCGCAAACTCATGACTGTCCATCCGGGTGACTTGGGCAACATTTTGTCAGTTCTCATTTCAAGAGGAGTTCATCCACCCTTTGTTGTTTTTAATGGCTGCCACTTTTCCACTCCACTGTTTGGTCAGAGAGCTCGTTCATTTCGGGAGCTCCTCTAGAGAATCAGTGAGAGGGTCCATTGGTGCGGCAGCGCCGAGGTCGGGCTGTTTCAAACGCTTTATTGTGTTTTTCAAGGCTTGCCTCTTGTTGCAGAACCAGACACGCACCACCTCCCTGTCATAGTTCAGTTTCTCCGCTATTTCCGTCATTTCCTGTCCGGAGGGGTGCGTGTTCTTCTCAAAGTGGCTGTTGAGGATCTCGAGCGCCTGTGGGGTGAAAGAGGTCCTCCGCTTGCGTTTTTTCGAAGGTTCGCTGCCGATAAACTCAGTCAGGTTCTGCATGCCGGATCGGTGGCGGGCTTCAGCCTCGGCCATCCAGCGCTCCAGAACGGGCTTAATCTTCTGGGCGCTTTTAGGGGTGATGTCCAACTTCTCAAACCTGGCAGGATATAAAAGGCCAGGGTTCAGTTTGCCTGTAAGACTGTTACCTATAGTGTTCTCTTGGGCTTCCTGTGGTAGGAAAAAGTGGCTTCTCAGGATGGTGTGTCTGGGGAGAATTGAGAAAAAACAATCTTACTTAGGTGCCCTGCCAGAACAAGGGATAAGCTGCCTGCCTTTAAGTCTCCTCAACCAGAATGCCACAGGGACTGAGACTAACATCCAGGTGAACAAACTCTGCATCCTGCACCTGGACACACCTGAGCTGCAGCAGCTCGAGGCGATGCGTTGCCAGTGATGTGTTAATTTTCTGGACGAGGCTCTGGTTCTCTGTCCCAAACTGGCAATAGTGGAACAAGGAGATATCGCCAATGGCTAGAAATCTAAATATTTGCTCTTTGAAAATTTCTACTGAACCAAAATCACAAAAAGAAAACTATCCAAATATCAAAGTTCTTCTGCTCAGGTGAAATCCTCCCCCCCACCTTCCCCCCAAAAATCCACTTATGCATGCAGTTAAATATGGCACCATCATTTATTTACAAAAAGAGCTTGAATTATTCATCAAAATGTACATTTAATACATTTTTAACCTTTCTTTCATCTTCTAACAACCTCTCATTTTATATTTAATAAGAATACATTTACAAGTCCCTGCAACTTTACTCATAATTCGGCCGTCAGATAGCGTCTGCATTTTCTCAAGGCACAGGAAGTAAGACGAGAGGAAGGCAGAGTTTTAAAAAGCAATGCTAGCTGGCAGCTCAGTGACTGTCAGGTGCACTTTGTACATGATATGAAGTCTGACTTAGATGAGGTTTACTAAGAATGGAAGAACAACTATTTGGGATTGAACAGCTTCATATCGTGTCATTTTGTTCAGGAGTTTGAATGGCAACAGGCCAAATATCAGTGTGTTCACGGCTTTTTGTCTCGTGTGGAACCGAATAACAACGGTGGATTTTGAGGTAGGTATTTGATATAAAAGACAGAGTTTGGAAAATCTGTTAATAAACTAACATCACATTTGCCTTTTAATTAAAGACACTAGTAATAGGTACTTTAATACGTTTTTGAGAAAGAGATCCAAGACTGTGGACTTTGGGAGCCTTACGACAATTTGTGTTTTGTAATCATTGCAATGTTGATCGTACGAATGTGTACATGTTACTAATAAAAGAAGCCACAAAGCGGGCAGGTAATATTTGCCAAAGATATTAGTTGGACATAACAACTTGATCAACAAAGCTGGAGTGACAATGTTTTGAGGCTTTTTGTCATTTTGACAAAAGAACACGAGAAGAAACGGCAGACGCGGCAGTTTTAATACGTTTTCAACAAGTGTCCAATTACTTCAGTATGAGCACCAGTGATATTAGCATGGTAACTTCCATTTATGTTTAATTATTTCTCCACATTATGTTGTAATTTTTTTAATAGCAGATTATGGAAAGTGGCAGAAATTTAGGTAGCGGGATGAAACATAACAAACTTGGTCTCGAGCTAAAGATGCTGCTTTTCAAAAATTAAAGTTAATGTCACACTCAAGTCATTGTCTTCAAATAATTCAGTTCTAATAACAAGTTTCTCTTAAAGGCCTTATTTTCCAAACATTATGACAAAAGTGTTGTTTCCAAGTGTTTTTTCAGTTTAAAAACCTAGAAAGGATAACCGTACCAAAAAAGCTGCAGTGCTGTCTTGTGGCTATCATGAGCCCTGGTGATTTGAGCATTCTCTGGATGATCTCAGGATTTATGCTTATATTTGATAGCAGATTAAAGAAAGCAGCAAAAATGTAGGTAGCAAGATGAAACATACCAAAATTTAGTCTCAAACCAGAGATGCTGTGGTTGTGGTTACAGTTAACCTTTAATTTAACTGCATACTCAATAAATAAGGTCTACAAATGATTTGGTACTAACAACATTAACTCTTAAAGGCATAATTTCCAAACAACATTGGATAAATAGGGACAGAAAGTGTTGTTTTCAAATGTTTTTCAGTGAAATAACTCTGAGAGAAAGCTACACTGAAAGCTCTGCTCTCTGTGGAGCAAACAATGCAAAAAGAGATGGTTTTTAATAGTGAGGGAAACAGAGGCCGAGATGCCCATGCATGCATGAACTTCCTCTGTTTCTACACCTCGTTGGTGCATTTCTCTTTGTCGACAGGCGGTATTATTTATAACCCCATCCTCCTCCTAAACACAGGAAAAAGAGGAGGGCTCCATACTGAGGGGAATACATTAGTAAATATGAAGAGTCACCAGAGACAGGACATTTCATGGATCAACAGGAACCGCGGATACTAAAATGAGTTGAGAGCTGCTCAGCTGGGGTATGCACTCCCTCCTCTAGTGCATCAGCACGAGGGAGCGAGCCTCTCTAGCTCTTCTTAAAAGTACCTAAGGAGCTCTGCTTAGACATGCTGTATGTTTGGACTGAGTTACAGTTTGCTGCAGGGTTTACATTCAATACCCACAGAGAGCTATCTGAGTGGGACATACATACAATCAGGCTCGCCTCACTCTACTCTCATTTTTACGTCAGGTTTATTACAAGTCCAGACTTCTGTGCTCAAGTCTTATTTCTTTTTAAACTCTAAATGCAAAACTGTTAGTTTCTTTATTAGTCAGTGAATCAATTGTTTGGCCAATTAAATACTGAATATACCCAAATATTATTTATTAAATTAACCTATCTGATGTTAGTCTGTAATGTGAAAGGGTACAGCTTATACAAACATTTCCCGTGTGTCGGGTATCAGTGCGTTAAAGAACAATATATGTGCACAGCCAATGCAATAAGATTTCTGCTGCAGGCACTGTTAAAAAAGGGGGCAATGTTGTATTTTGAAAAGATTTTGAAACATATAGTAAAGCTGGTTACTTTATAAGGGACTAAATGATGTATCTTGACAGTTACCATCATCATCATACAACACTGCTGATGTTGCTTGGCTTGTTTAGGTCGATTTAGATTGTGTCGTTGTTAAGGCAAGTTTTTGCAAGGCTGCATTATGTTGATGTTGACCTGTTTGGCTACTTTTCTTGAACCGACACGGAAATTTGAATTTAGTTTGTAGCTATCGTACGGGCCATATAAAAAACAAATATGACTGGTGTTCGTCTTTCCTAAGTGTGTTATTTTTATTAACTGTTTGTTCATATCTGGATAAAAAAATATGGTTAAACCATCAAATATTTTAAACGTGAGCTCAGCAGTTTGAAACAATTAAAAATATTGATCTTAAACCCCGCAATAAAAAAAAAAGATAGCTATTTTATTTACTTGAAGTTTTCATTTATTTCACATATTTTCCCAAAAGAGGACACGCAGTCACGTCCCTGCCTTGATGTTACCCTCATGTAAAGCCTGTGCCTGTTTAGATAAACTAATAAAGTGCCTGGAAACATTGTGAGCAATGAAAGCAGACAAGATGGAAGCATCTGTCAGTGTCTGTTCACTGTCTACGTTAGGAGCCGCAGCCCCAGAGCTACTGTGACGTCCCGTTTCCTCCTCAACCTTCACGTCTATGTTGATGTTAACTAAACTAAAGCATGTGAAGTTAGCCCCACTACTTAAAACATCAGGACATCATGTCCAGTGTCATACAAACAACCAAAAAATTGTCTTAACGGCATAAATAATAGCCCACAGAGTGTTTATTTTTGAAGCTAATGGCTTTTAATGTGTGTTATAAATATTTGAATTATGTCTGGCTGTAAATATTTCATGTGTGATTTGACGACTTTAAACATTAGTGCGGGCCTCATAAGAACCCCCCGCTCCTGTAGTGTTTCACATTTTATCGGCTGTTTGATGTTGATGTGATGAAATTTTTAAAGGTGCGTGGCAGTGCCGTGTCACATAAGCAGTACAGGTCATCAGCAAATGCACGTGTGCTTTGAAAGGATATTAAATTTAATACAGAAACAAGATTAGGGGACTTTTACTGAAAGATATGGATGCAAAACAGGAGAAGATTAGATTTGAGGAAAACACAACCCATTTAGCATTAACTTCCATATCGAATCTAGACACTTAAAATACTTTTGTTTTTTATTTTACGCAATTTGGTTCTCTTTTAAAAGCAATATTTGGACACCGTGTGGCCCAATTATTCTGTCTCGAAAGGGAAACGTGGCTCATTTGGTATCTGAATGCAAAACGTTAGTCAAGTGGAACAACGGGAGGAACGAAACACTGATTGTCTGATAGTCTCATGAATGTATAATGTCCCATTTATGACTAAACTGTCCTCGTGGAAGCGGTAAAACACGGCAGTCTTATTAATACATCATCGCCGTCAAGCTCCCTCATGTTCAGCCAGAGCGAACAGCACCGGGCCTTAGTAATTATTAAATGCTTTAAGTGCTCCGTGTAATACTTGTGTATGTATTTTGCATAAGTGACGGCCAGCTGTCATGTCAGGGGAAGGAGTGTAAGTAGAGACACGAGAGCTTCGTTTCTCAGCCAATTATGTATTTTAATATGTTAACGATGCCTGTTAAAACATGGATGACAGCAGCCGACAGCTCATTGAGGCTGCGCTGCTTTCATTAATTAGAAACACAGGTAGACATTAGTTCAGTTGTTTTAACTTGTTTCCCCTGCGTTTGTCCTTACCTGCAGATGGCAGACTGGCTGTAAGCCGGCCCCTCGGCTGCGCTGAGCGCCTGGCCCACCTGAGTCTGTGTCAGGCCCAGGGACAGCCGGCGGATCTTGAATGCTTTGGCGAATTCACGAATCTCCTCCAGGTTGACCCCGTCCACCTCGCTGGGGGCGGTCTGCGGGTCTACAATACAACACACACATCTCATTTTATTAGCCCTCTGCTCACCTTATTTTTCAGAGTGAATGAGGCAAACATCCAGCCATATGCGATCATGATGCCTCTAAACAACTTAAAAAAAAAAATAGTCCTGCTCTGGGTCAGAACTTATTATTTCTCTCTACACATATCTGAGAGATGTTTTGAAGAATAAACTCATCTGAGGTTTGAATACAGGCGTGTTGTGGCTTTGGCAAGTGTAAATCTTTAATCTCACATATAAAAGCATATGGACAAAAAAAACAGACGACACATGGCTTGTTAATTCAAAGGAAAGACAGATAGGTGCCGTGGTTCTATAGCTCGCTGTATGAATACACATATATTCTGAAGCTGGCTTTCTCAGAAAAAAATTAAAGAATGTATAAAGAAATTATTTCACCCATCTGACCCCCCAAGTCAACACAGTTCAAGCCTACAAAGCAGCAGCGAGCCTCGCTCACAAACGATACCCAGCTTTCACACAAAGAGAGGCTGTTTGTGAAGCGCCGCGTTTAAAAACTTCACTGAAGAATTTCCCCGCTAATAAAAAGTGATTTCACGTTGTACATCAATGTCAGGTGCCCTGGCATCCTGCTTACTAAAGCAAAGTTTGTGCCTCTGAATTATTCATCTTGGTCATTATCAATGAATTATTAAAGGAATCCTCCAAGCGTATTTAAGCAAAAATCTATGGGCCTGCCATCTCGCTGTGCCTCATAAGTGACGTGTAGCGTATGCGCCGTGCTCCATACGTGTGAACACACGGAGGACTCGCAGCTTCCCATCATCTTCACAGTGATGAGCGTCCTCCCATCATTCCCACTGGAGCCTATTTGCGTAGCCGTTTGAAAGACTAGCGGCAGACGGATCCATATTTTTCTTTACCCAAACACGATTTAAGATTAAAGGCCTTCTCATTTACCTCACAATAATGAGAGGCCTCACAAAAACAGACAGATTAGTGGACAAAAGGTTCAATTTTAAAAGCACTGAAACAAAGGAAAGGAGGGCTGACTTTTCTTTACAACAGTAATACACTTTTTACTCTTAATAATCACGACAGGACAAAAACGAGTAAAACAATCAATTTATCTGCTTGAAAGGAAAATTAGGAAGAAAATGCTGCCTCCATAAATTACAGGCTAGACTCGGGCTATTATGTGCCAGTGTTTGTCTTTCAGTTCAGCAGAAAAATACTTCTTTTATGCTTTTATTTTTGCTTGGCGTGCTAATAAGTGATGACGAGGTTTATAGTGTAGAAATTTGGACAGGAAACCCTAACTCAATTTCTGGAAAACATGACTCAGAAAAGTGTGGACACCAGGCAAACCCGATGATCAGACATCATATTTATCCGAACACGTGATTTGATCCCACGGGCCTCTGCACTCGCATAAAGGTTAAGGCTATTTAAGCATCTTTGTTCTGGAAGCAGCTGTAAGGATATGATGTAAAAACAATGCTATTGCTGTTGCTTACAATGATGAATCTACAGTATCTGCTTTATACTACTCTGATTAACTGTTTCTTTTTCAAAAAACATGATAATGTTTACTTCAAATTAGGATTTGGAAGGAGATCAATGATCCTTACGCCTCCAAATTGCTGTCTGATCACAATATATGCATCCACACCTGATTAGTTTAAATGAATCCTAACACTCTTACAGATTATATTAAGGAGAGCACTTTTTTTCTGCTTCAGTAGCTTAGCTGTCCTTCTCCACTCCAAATAAAAAAAATTAAAACAAATTCAATAAAAAATATTGCTGGCGCTAGTCCTTCTATTAACAGAAATCCTGAGGTTTTCAATCTGTTTCTGGCGCTTTGTTTTCGGCCAGCGGATGCAATAGCATTTCATCTTCTGTCGCTCTGATTCTGTCACGGGATTTTGCTTTGACTATGAATGCTGTAAGTGATATTGAGAGGAAGTGATATGGCTCGCACTCAGCATAAAACATTAATTTCATTTACCACACAAGTGGGTCGCTATGATTTTTGTGCTCATGAGATATTTTCCGAGCTGCAAGTAAACATAAACTAAACACAAAGTCCACAACAAGTTGATCAATGGCGACTTTTTTTTAAATTAGATTCAGTGGCATTGTAGCTGCCTTTGAAATGAGTTTACATGGAGCTTAAGAGAATCGACTCTGACAAATGAAATTTATCTGAATAAAACAGAGTTTTTAAAGGCAATAGCTGCACGCTGACAGGCCGTGGACCAGTGATTTATAAGGCCCTGCCAAAGCCCACGCGCTGGCAGAATGAAACTTATACTCATTTTACATAACAGACGCCAGTTTGGATTGTCTAATAAACCAAAGAAATGACAGTAAAGGAAAAAATAAAACAATCCTAGCAGGCAGGGATCAGTCAAAAGCTGTCCACACTGAGAGTAATGAAGACGTGAAGTAGCGATGCTAAAGGTTTGTTTATTAGAATAAGAAAAAAAGGAGAAACATATAGTTAATGCAGCAATGCATATTTTGTTTTTATTTTCTCTGGTTTTAATATATTTGTTTCTATTTATTTCAAAGGGACTATTTGTTAAATAGAAAAAGGCTTTACTCAAAACTAACCATAGTGAAGTCTGTGCACTGCAAGAAGTTTTCTATTATATGTATTTATTCTGTTCGTATTAGACTTCAACAGTTTCCAAGTTTGAGTTTGTGTCAGCTTACTTTACAAGCTTACGTTAACTCTTGGTCGTTAAATCTCTTTATTATTGGTTACTCTTACATAAATCCAGCTGCTTTAAATGTTTTAATTCACAGCTGAAGACAATCACAATCACATACAAGACGACTTCCTGTGACTTTTTTCTGTTTGGAGGAGGTAGTTCTAAAAACTACAGTGTGCAGTTGAGTTACTACTTTTGTCTTTTTTTTTTTTAAATAAGTTTTTGTTTAATTTGGTTTTCAATTTTGTTTTCTGTGTTGGATTTCCTTGTTTTGGTTTTGATTGTTTACAAATGCTGCTTTCAATAGCTGCGGTGTTAGTTTTGTGTTATTGCGACTGATACACGCCCATTTTACGGTTTTGTTTCCCCTGTGCTTTTAGCCTATTTTTGGGTAGTTGGTTTTGATTTTACTGTCATAAAATGATAACCCTACAATGTTTTTATAAGGTATTATATGTGCATAAATGCTAAAAATCAGTAATGTTAGCATGTTGCTAGGTAGTTCCTAGACAATGTGTTGCTAGGCAATGTATTGCCATAGTATCCAGCATAGATGAGAACCTTCAGGGACCAAAGATATACCTGTGTGCCACGTCTGGTTGCTCGGTTTGCAGACAGAGATTTTGTGTATTCAAGTACGTTACGGTTGGTTTTTGTTAAAACTGCAAATTCAGAGAATAGTCAAACTCTGATGGTTAGCTTTTGTATATATAGTTCAATAACGGCACTATTCCCTGTCTTTAATCATATTTATATATTTTAAGGTTGTTTTTTAGTACTCGTCTTTGCTTAGATGCCAACTTCATTAAGGTAGTGGGTGGGAGAAGGCATTATTTTTCTTTTTTGATTTATTTCACTTTATCATTGTGACATCTTCTCTCAATTTTACTAAATTCTATTGACATCTAAATATATTATTTCTGCTTTTATTTCCTTGTAAATGGCCTTATATTGAACAAAAGAAGTTATGTAAAAATAAGATAAATAAAAAAGATTGCAGGTTTAGAGCGATGCAATAATCTAATGCAACCACACAAAGCATTTGATATAGAGGTTTGCAGAAGTCTCAGTAAAGGCCCCTGATTCTAGCTGTGTTGATAAAAAGGCTAACACTGAAGACATTTTGTGTATGTACATTTGTTTTAATGTCCCGTTAATATTGTAATTTCATTTTGGTTAACTGTAATGGTGCTGCAGCTGTTTTTAAAGATACTTTAATCAATATGGTTGGGTTTTACTTACGCGTAAGTAACAGGGAAGTCACAAAGTGCTGAGATGTGAACTAACACACGGAATATTGTTACTTTTATTCTTTAAGAAAATAAGGGCATGCCTCAACTTCAAATAAAAAAAAAGTCTGCAGTGCTATGTGGATTGAAACACCCAGGATAATGAAAACACATTGCTCTTTCAGTGATCGACAACCTTCCACCTCGGCTGTATTTTGAATGAGAGAAAAATATTTCCGTGGCTACATTCCACTAGTTGTGTAAATCCTCTTGTTATAAACCAAATTATAAAGTGCCGTGCTTCTCTGAGCTGTGTTGGACACTTACTGCTGACCAGCTGCCCCACGCTGAGAGCCGAGGAAGAGGAGGAGGTGGAGGAGGAAGAAGAGGGCTGGTGGAGAGGACTCTGTCTGTGGGGCATGTGGAGCAGGTTGGGCTGAGATGATGCGGAGCCTGTCT
>VOQK01001464.1:0-15274 GCA_015052645.1 Benitochromis conjunctus
ACACACACACACACACACACACACACACACAAATGCGGTCGTGCTTCCATCAGTTTAGATGGCATTACACTGACTTATGTGCATTTCCTCCGGACATACCCAAACCACAACCTGCCTTACACTAATGATATATGTTATAAAGGGATATTAGCCCCTTCAGTGTGACTGCATAAATGGCTTAATGTCCCCAAAACATGAGTAATTCAAGTATGCACACGCACACATACACACACTCACATGCCCATACATCTATTCACAACTGCTTCTTTTGTAAAGGTTAAAGAGGATGAGATTGAGGAACTGTTGCACATACACATACAAACACACACCCACAGGAACTTCTGTGGCATTTTGGCGGAAGAGAACTGAATGAGGGGCTTATGAGGGAGAGAGAAACAGGTGAGGGCTGGTGACCTAGTCCACGCATATATTCTTCAACATACACACACACGCAGGCATCCCACATGTGAAGTCGGCTGTTGCCTTTGGAAAGGGGCCTCCTTCAACTGCTCTATGTATGTTTAAGTGATGTCAGCGCAACGATGGAAAGATTCCTTTCCTGTCGTACACACAAACATGGACTCAGACACACAAATTTTCACACCAGCACGCACTATCTTGCTTTGCCATTTGATTGCTCTTTTAAAAATACACACACATGCACGCTAGTGCCCTAACTGTTAGTTTCTTCCCTTTTTACTCTCCATGAACACACATGCAGAAACAAACTTGGCAGGATGTGAAGGCAGAAAAAGGGGCCGAAAGACAACACTGAGATTAGGAGGCTTTTGTCACGGCTCTGTGGCAGACTTTAAAGACCTTGGCTCCCTTCCCCTCGGCCAGATTTCTTTCTTTTCTCGCCCTGCCTGTCCACATCCCTCTCTTTTCACGGGGGAAGGTAAACATTCAGTACAGAGAGACAGAGAAAAGGGAGGAATAGTGGAAGGGAGGGATGGGTGGAAGAAGGATTGAAGCTGCCTGTTGCCCTCTTATTGTGTTTTTGTTTTCTTAGTTTTATTGGTGGCTTTGTGGCTGTGTGGAGGATGATTAGGGAGGGAGAGGTATGCAAACAGAACAGCGCTTCAATGCTAGCCAGGTGTCTGCGTTGTTTCCATCTGTGAGTGTGTGCATGCGTGTGTGCAATGACTGCATATATCTGTGCTTTTGTGTTTGTGCATGTGTGTGCAAACTCCTATAAGAAGCTGTGTACACATGTTGCATATGAACTTTACCATTACTCTTGTCCAGGTGAGTGTGCAGATGTGTAGGTATTTTCCAGGTTTTAATGAGCAGATTTTGTCTGTGTGGTTTTTTTCCCCAGGTGAGTGTGTGTAAGTACGTGAGAGAGAGTGATAGCCCTTCATGGTCACTGACTCCATTCACCTGAGCACTCCTTTCACACTAAAAAGGCAACTGATGGTAAAAAAGCTCTTTGGACAGCTTCTCTTCATCACCAACCACAGCTGTTGTTGACTCAAATACCCAGGAATCTCCTCCCTGGGTTAACACCCTTTTAACCATCCAACCACATACCAGAAACCTCCAACAGAATACAAAGGATCCAACAAAACCACAAGGTAAGAAGGGTCAAACATGCAGCACCAAAGGTTTCTGTCAAGATGTAGACACTGACTGGATGAAAAACAGCCATGATTGGGGCTTACTTACTCAGATACTAAAGTATGCTCACAGTGTTTGGGTCATGAGGTAAGCAGTCCATTAGAAAACTGGACTTAGAAAAACCAGAACAAAGACTAGCTATTTACATGATTATGTTACAATTCCCTTCCTTCCCTGCCTTCCTCCATTCAGCTAGTAATGTTACCCGAAGAATCAAGAGAAAACTTTAAACTAAGTCATCTACACAGAAGCAGAAAAGCCTTCAAAATCAAACAACCCAAAGTGGTAAAGTTTTGTTTCTCTAACATATTTATTCAAATTTTAAAATTCAATCAAAGATCGTTCTTCTGCTGAATTTTCCCCTCATTTTTTCTTTTTATGTAAAGCATTTCTAATCAAATCTTCACCAGTTTGGCTCTACTAGTGAAAGCAAAAGCCCAATCATGTTCAAATACGTTCTTTATAATATTAAACACATCATAATAGGATTTACAGCTTGTGAGCCATGTATGTAAAAAGCATTAAGACTGAACTGGTTAGTGACCTCTGCAATGGGAAAATATCCCTGTGAAGCCAACCACATGCAGCAAAGTCCATAAGTTTTTCAACGAAAACACTTTTTTTGTTGTTGTAATTTTGACTCTTCTGATAGCCGAGACAGTCAAGATGTTACTGAAGTGGGGATTTTCATCTTTAATCCAAGCACTTTAACTGTGGGAATTACAGTCAGTTTTATATATAATCCTCTGTTTTCAAAAGTCATCGAACAGATGACTGACTTTCATGGCAAAGGTAAGACCTGATCCTTTGTCATTTCCAAGTGTTGAAATTGCATTTTGTAGCCATTCACTGGAAATCTCCATAAGAGGTCAGGCCACCATTAGGCTGAAAAATCAAAATGATTGGATCAGAGGGAGAGAAAAACTTTTGGAGTGGCCAAATATACAATCTGGTACATTCTTAAAAAGAAGTAATATAGTGTAGCTTAATTGAATTTTGCAATCATCCACTTAAAGTGGATGATTGCAAAATTATTTCCAAGGTTAAGAAAAACACCTTCACGACATCTAAAAATCTAGAGACGGCTTCATGAATGTAAAAACAGAGGGTTACCGCACGATCCAAACCACTGGTTACACTCAAGAACAAGAAGCCCAGATTAGACTTTGCCAGAGAAAATCCGAGAGGGAATGTGCAGTTCCTAAAAAATGTGATCTTTGTCCATGTCCAAGGCAGTCAACTGATCCCCACTCAATAGAGCACTCACTGAAAACAGTCAACGCAATGCTTTTTAAACCTCGAGTTAAAGGGTCTGACGAAAAACTGCACTTCAATCACATCTTGATTATTGATTTAGAATCCATCGTTGTGTTGAACAGAGGCACAAATACAACTGCGCCATTGTTCAAAAACTTGTAGAGCTACTCTACACACACACACATATATACGGTAAAGTATGTTGACCAACCATCAAAAAAGTTTTTTTAAGACTTAAATCTTAAAGATTTATGTGAATGAGCAGTGAAATGTGTTCGTGGTATTTAAGTGACAAATCAGAGCAAGGGCAGATGGGATACGTGTGATAGATGGGACAGGTTGTATCTGGCCTCAGTGACATTTTCATCTTCCTTCCTGTTGCGCATTTCTTTCCTCTCACACTTCCACACTCTTCACTGATCTCATCTCCCCTCATCAGAGAACACCAGTGAGCTCAGCACATCTATCAGCAACTCCACTCTGTGTCATCCTTCTCCTCCTCATTTTGCTTTATCTTTTCTCCCTTGTCTGTCCTCCCAGGTTCTTCTCCCCAGCTCTTCAAGTCAATCAAACGACAAAAAGTTAAAAAAAAAAGAAAGAAGCCCACACAGACAAAAGCAGGAAAAAGTTAATCTCCCAGATAAGAAACATACTCTTTAAATGTTGTTAATTCTCTTATCTCACATTAAGTACATTTTTCACAGCTGTCATGCATCTGTCAGGGATCCAGGATTTGGAATTCCCTGGTTAAGGTCATATAGACGTGGGTAACTGCTGATAATTGCAAAAATTAACAACAGCAAATTCCTGTGAGGTATTTTCATTCTCCGTACTGTTTTTTTTTCTTAACTCTTCTCCCCCATTTTCCATCCTCATACAATATCCACCGAACACCCCAGTCACTCTTTAATGAATCCAGGAAGTTAGGAAATAGTGTGTACACCTCATCTAATCCGTTCTGGGTCAAGACGAGGAGTTCAAAATATTTTCTATCTGTTTTATTTTAATGTCCATTCATTTGTAACTCTCTCCAAGAGTATATGTTTAAATGTTTTTATTTGATATATAATTTGTAGATGAATTCATGACCATAGCTTAAATCAACTTTGTTAAATCTCCTGTCTTTTCCTGTGTAAAACACGCTGGCAAACAGGTAGTACTTTATATATTTAAAGCATGAGCTAATTTCAAGCTGGTGTCATTATAAGAAAAAGCAGAAGATTAGCTGCTACTGCAGAAATGTGGTTTTGGATTAATCAAACGAAGTCAGCTTCTCTGTATGGAATTACCATTAACTAAACTAAAAGTAAACTGATTTAATTTATAACATTAAAAATGGGTTATATGGATGTAATATGGACATGTGTTGGGTTTGGTGATGGACCTACAGAAAATGAACCCCTGAATCTGCAGGTCTTCATTCTCACCACTTCTAAAGTTCAGGTTTCAGACTTCTATCATATTTTTCTACTCTTTGTCACTGTTTTTTTCTTTTTGCGCACACAGTACAGCAATTAGGCTGTGAGTGCAAAAGCTTCACCCCTCATTGTGTCAACCTTTTGTTTGGGAGGAGCACCCAATCAAGAAAGTCGTCTTAAAGGCTGGGCGATGTTAATGGGCGTCTGTGACTAATGCTGCTTGCAGATACTAAAAAGTGTAAGCAGCGAGCTCTTTCAAAACTACATTCAACTCTCATGAACTAAGAGATGGAGCTGAACATTGCTAAAAACTCACTTTGGTCTCACATCCTGCCCTGTAGCCATTTCCACCCTTTAGCAATGCCCCATCCTTTCAGCAGTGTTTTCTGTCATCATCTTCCTCTTCTGGTGAGTCAGAGAGCAGAGAGACACTGCACCTTCACACCCTCCATCTGCACGCAATACTTGTCTGTCTGTCATCTCTCCAGACAGACACGCTGACAGATGAAACCCTGGCTGCAGCTCGCACAGCCAAAGAGCTTTGACTATTTAGAGAAGGACATTCACTTAAAGACAGTCCCATGGTGCTGGGAGGGATTGTGCTGGACTAAACTGGAATCCCTGCCTGCGTCTATGTGACAGAAAATGGATGCAGCAGTACGGACAGGAAATACATTTCAGTGCAGGATCACAGGACATAACTGAATCTTTAACAAAGCCAGATTTTACTTTTTTTTAATGGCACCAATAACACGATTACAATAGGAGGAAATCATTTTAAAACTAAATGACAATAGACTGTACAAGATTGTCAATATAAAGATTATCGATAAAATTTTGTATATTTTGTCAGCATGTATAAATACAGTATCTTACAAGGACATCAAAGTGGTATTTGCTACATAGCTTACATTACGACTAGAACACAGAATCGATTCATGCAGGATAATGCCCAATTATACGAAAATAAAAATAATATAAAAAAAAAAAAATGTCAAAAATAAAATAAATTAGAAGCACACTTTCTTTTTCTATCTTTAGCATTTACAACGTTTTGTGGGCCAATGCGCTGCAAGAGCTTCTGTATGGTCCAAACCACTCTGACTAAATCATCTAACATTGTCTATTATTTCAACACTAATGTCATTCCATGTGCGTACTAGTGGTGAGTGCACATATACACAGTCAGTCTATTGGCAGTTGATTAGCTTTGATGCACATAACAAGTAACAGTGACCGAATGAAGGGTTACTGTTCCAACACAACAAGAAAAAGAGTAAAGTTCACACATTTCTGGGTGAGCGTAAAAGGAAAAATGGACGATTTCTCACAAGCAGGGAACTGAGATACTCCAAATTATGTTTTCTGTCAAAGCTGCTGCCAAAGAGGCACTTAAATGAACTCCCTTTTGAAACGTACAACAGTTTTTTAGACGACGGCCATGGTTTGGGTCTTTAAGTCTGCAAAGAAGAGAGGGACCTTGCTGCAAGAATGATGCAGGATGTGGTGTTGCATGCTTAAGATATCCTGGAAATATGCAGCCAGTTTGATGTATATAATGTAAAAGTACAATTACTCTGTAGAATAACAGTATCAAATGTACTGAACTTCTTTTCTTCAGGTGACTTAAAATGAAAAAAAGAAAGCAGCTGGAGGCTTAACTAGCAGTTGGTTCTATATGCGTTAATTCAAAGCACTGCAGGCAACTAGCTCTTAGTGACACAGCCAGGCATACCAGTGAGTAATATAAAAATATACACAGGAGTATAGTATCTCTATAAAAATATATTTGTACATTGTCATTCTTGAGATTAAAGATTTATGTGCAAAAATAAATTGTGAAGAACAAGCATTAAAGTTACCAGATGATTCCGATATATCATTTCCTCGTAAAGTTCTCACTGTTGTATTTTGTTAAGCCCTAACGAAGGATTGCAGAGAGAAATGTTGCTTTTATGCAAACTGTCGTTGCAAGCTGATTCATATTCCACATGAAATTTCCACCCCTCTTTTTTGATGTTTATACTCTTCTGGACAGAGTCACTCCACTGTTTCAACCCGACACATGGCTGAACGTGCCTCTCAGTGAGCACCATAATGTAAAACACCTGAAATCTTATCTTAGCATATCGCTTTACACAGTTTTATGAAGTGGTCAGATTCATGAGCAGACGCAGAGATGGAGGAAAAAAGCAAAAGAGAGTCTGCAGAAACTTGCTGTGTGTTAATGTTTGCTGCTTTTCTTTGATGTTCTGTTCAGGGTATTTCTGGTGGTTGCAGGTGAACATACCTACCATGAGCACTGAGGTATAAATATCATTTATCATAGATAAATATCATTCTTTAACCAGTGTTTCTGATTGCTGAGACTGCTTTAGTGAAGGTGACTGGTGGTGATCCTTTTGCCAGGTGTTTTTAATCTATCCAATTAGACCTCTGCCGAGGATAATTCAAAGATAAGTAATATAAGAACATAGCTAAGCCTACGAAGTCTGTGTTTTAATAGGAATGAAAAAGGTCTGACTTATTCAAAGTTAAAAGTGGAAGAAAGGTTACAGGAAAATGAGAAAAATATAACTCAAACAAACTATTTCCTTTTCACGTTGATTGGGGGAGGTTTTATCAATCCCCAAAAAGCACCTGTGTAGATGCACCATGCAGGTACAGTATGGCGACGTTTGCAAAGTTTGAAACATTTAAAAGGAAATGAGGCAAAAAGGTGACGATGCAAAGCAGGATATGACACCATTATCTGAGACGTAAAGGGATTTTCAGTGACGGAAGAGATCGGGAAGAGATCGAATGATTACTGCAATCTGTTTTCTGAAACTTCACACCACAGCCTTGATTCAAATCTCAAGTCTAATGAACAAGATAAACTGCAACTTGCACAGCATCCAGATAGCAGCTGGAGATTCAGCAGAGCGGCTGTCAGCCTGGCAGAAGAAAACAAAAGCAGCCCTAATCCATGCTGGGGTTGTGGATATAGTCGAGTTTGCCTTGATTTGTGTTTTTCATGGCTCAGTTGGGCTGACGCCTGAGATATGCTCTGAAATTAAGCTATTACATTACACAAGAGCTACTCTGCTCTTTATAGATTACCAGGAAATAGCCTGCTAAATACCACATAATCATTTATACACACAAGTAGCTATATTTGAAATCCTGTAGTAAAAGTGTTTTTGTAATGTGACTGAGGAGGCTGTGTGGTTATGATAAAGACATATAACGTTGTTTTAAGTTACCTTTAAACTGCTCACTTAATTGTGTCTTCAAATAGGACCCTTTGAGCAAAAAAGGAAAAAAAGTGACATCATAAAAAGTTTGAATTATACAGATTTGGGGATTCCCCCCCCTCACAGAATGAACTGAATGCCAGGTTGATTAAAAATAAAAACCATATTTCTTTACATTCTTCATTGTTCTTTTCTTAAGTCTGTTCATGCACAAAATGTGGCTGCAGTAGAGTTGTATAATCCCAGGTTTTTGTACAGTCTTTTGCACGTGCTTTCCTTGTTCTTGGCTCTGTACACCAGCAGTCAGCCTGGATTTTGATGGCTGGATTTAAGAGCTGAACGTGAAACACCAAAGCTTCCTATTAGCCTCGCTGCTAACACTGGTAATGAATGTGCTGATGCTGATGCACTTTCCCATCCACATGTGAATGTGTGTGTGTGTGTATGTCTGTATAGATCTTTGGGTAGATTTTGGGAACCAATCCACTGCCTCCCTGAGCCAGGAGGAGCTGCTGGTGGGCAACGTAGTCCTCGTACGAAAGGCAATCTTTATCGCCGCTGGCTGGCTGAGGAGAGACCGTTGGGCAGGTTCGGTCACGACTGGCCACGGGCAGACGCTGAGCAGCAGGGAGAGCAGAAGAGGATGAAGAAGAAGAAGAGGAGCAGGTGCGTTTTAACTGGCAGAACCAGAGAAGGGCAGCGCCTAAGATGAAGGCGACGCATGCTGGTACTCCGATAATCACAGGCCAGGGGAGACTTGAGGATGATGGTATAGGAACTGAGTTGGGCGGAGGCTTCCGATCTGCAGCAGGGAGACAAATAAGGGCATTAATGACAAGTGGAAATACAACACGCTACATGTGTCATGGTGATTAACTTCACACTACTTTTTTGCTGTAAGCTAGCTATTTTGTTAAATAAAGGCGATATTAGAGACAGAGGTTTGTAACAAAGGCGTTTAGTTAAACAGATTGTAGCTAGGGATGCATTAATCTGAAATGTGGATTGGGTGTCAGTTTGAAGCTGAATCAAAAGCTTGATTAATTTGATCTATGAGGCCAATTTATTCAATTCAATTCAAACATAAATTGGCCCAATAGCAAAGGGCAGACTGAAAGTATTACACTTCTGGTACAGCAACTGTAAACAGTAGCCAAGTGGGCTGAAAACACTGTGAAGCTCAAACAATGGGGCTTAACATTTGCCGGGGCGCTTTTAGCACATGTACGATAAGATAACGAGTTGTGGTCATGCGTGTGGTAAGAACTGATGCAGAGAAAGCAGAAACTAATCACACTGGGCTGAAATGAAATGAATGAGGTAAATCGCATAGATCATCTGCTTTATTTATTTTTAAATTTTATTAGTCTAGGTCTCGGGCGCCACAGTGCTCCAGTGGTTAGGACGGTCGCCCCCTGGGTTTGAATCCAGTCTGGGGTCTTTCTGTGTTTGAGTTCTGAATTTCTGTGTTCTCTCCTGGTTCTTTGGCTCCCTCCCCTAGTCCAAAGACATGCATGGGTTTATTTGGTGATTCTAAATTGGTCGTAAGAGTGAGTGGTTGTGACAGACTGGTGATCTGTCTAGGGTGTACCCTGCTCCTTGCTCCAATCCCCTACCCTTTATGATCTGCTACACATAAAGAACGGTTAGCAGTAAGAAATATAAATGAATAATAAGCACTTGTATGGATCAGTTCTCAGTATCCACAGTTACAGTTATCTGTACCACTATTGGAAGAAAGACAGATCGTACATCCGCAATAGGAGGCACAGATTTCTGCTCACATAGGAGCTTTTAGGTGAAGAAGCAGAAGGTCTTCCTTCACTGCTTTGTAAACTATAAAATCTAATAATTCGCTCTCTGCAGGCACCAGGTTTCTTCCTCTGACCTGGAAGCACAGTGAGGTAGGCACTCCTGAAGCTGTAGCCCATAGTGTTGGCTCCCATGCAGATGTACATGCCGGCATCTTCCTCCTTGGCTCTGGTTATCAGCAGCTTGTTGAGGTATGATCCATCAGGGCGTGACCAAACGTCTCCTGGAGGCAGGACCACAAAGTGATAGTCGCCGACCTTGGAAAAAGCATAAATACACACTTCAAATAATTCAGTCTAAGGACTAATGTTGCTAATTTGCTTCAGAAAAGTTTTTTTTTGTACCTCTATCGTGGTGTTAAATTTGTTTTCATCACCGGGTTCGACTCTTTTAAGCCACTGGATAACTGGCTTGACGTCACTGCGGACTTTACATTGAAAAGATGTGGTTCCCCCATAGTCCACGGTGGTGTTGACAGGGTGAGTACCTGTCAGGATGGGTTTAGAGTTGGTACGTTCTGAAGAAAGAGACAAAATAGACAAACGTGCAGAAACATAAAAAGAAACTATTTTTAATGTTGTATTCTTCAAGCTACAAAATATGTGAAAAATGAAATGGTTTGATTATTTCATTTTCTAATTGTCTGCTTTATTAAGAATTAAATCAGGACAGTATGTACTTGTAATAAAATTATGTGAAGTAAATTAAGCCAGAGAGAGTAATAATGTGGGTAAAAAGGATTATTTGCTGTATTCAGCCTCCCGCTGCATCGTCCCCGTCTGCTAAAGACATACAAACAGATCATTTATCTGTAGCTCTTGTTTCTTCTTTATCAATTCACACAGCTGATAAAAAGAGACCTTTCAGAGATACTTAAGCATCTCTTTTCTGTTATCTGTTAATGCAATCTCAGCGCAACAGAACCCTGAGTGAAAAAGGCTTTTTTGTTTGGCGGATTACAGGATTAATCAATTAATTCAACTGAAAGAAGGAAAAGAAAAACAAAATCTAGCTTTCAAACTTAGCTTAATTTCTAGGTGGTGGTGATGATATGGAAACCTTTTCTTTGTATCTGATAAAGAGTTAAAAGCACACATTTTTCCCCCTTGTAAACAGGTTTAAGGTTC
This sequence comes from Benitochromis conjunctus, assembly GCA_015052645.1. Taxonomy (NCBI): domain Eukaryota; kingdom Metazoa; phylum Chordata; class Actinopteri; order Cichliformes; family Cichlidae; genus Benitochromis; species Benitochromis conjunctus. The sequence continues at coordinate 10,471 of VOQK01001464.1, forward strand.
TAGGAAGAGGTTTTTTTATTCATGTGTGCTGGTACAGACTTTAAAAACGTTAATGTAACAGAAACATCCCCTGAGCAAGCTGAGGTTAATTACATTTAAATAGAGAGGAAACACGTGACCAGGTTTTTATACTAGAGGGGTTGTCATACAGCTGAAATTTCACCTCCAAGCATCTCACAATTTATGCTTCTGCTGTAGCGTCTCGGATCTCCATTCACGGATTATATATGATTTTTAAAAGCTTTATTGGGTTTCTGACCTTGTATCTCTTTTTCTGGTTCTCTTCCTAACAGCTGGGAATGACGGACAGTTGGATGAATCTCAACCGATAGAGAAAATGTCACATCTGACGCGAGCAAGCAGCGGCTTGATTTACTTTCTTCTTATTTTATCTGCGCTTGTTTATGTGTGTGTGTGTGTGTGTGTGTGTGTGTGTGTGTGAGAGACTACAGCTGTGGTTTAATATAGAACAGATGTGATGTAAAGTGAGAGTGTAGAGAGCAAGTTTGAGCTTCTCAACAGAGCTATAACATTTGGTTACACACACAGTTGAGTGAACACACACACACGCACAAAACCTACGCCATCTCTCCACCAAACAGGTCAACATTAAGTCGAATGATGTTCCAACACAACCTAATACAACACAAAACACCCACAACTGTTCATAACACACATTCGACCCTCAATAGTAACGAGACTCTTTTAGACTAAGAGTGGATCACACTGCAGCCTGAAGAGTCTGCTGAACATTTGTAACCTGCAGGAATGATGTTTACAGACAACACTAGTGGGGATCAATAAATGCCACTGAAAGAAGACTTATAAATAAACTTCTATTCTTAGTGATCAGCCAGCACCCTCTCAAATATGAGCAAATCTGCTAATGACTACCATCTTAATGTCGTTTTCTCTTTCAATAAAGTCTGTAAGTGAGCATGAGCGGTCGCTTCCTGGCAGCAGACTCTTTGACAACAAATCATTTAAATGGCTGAAAACTTAATTATAGTGATCTTGATCACATGATCTTAGACATCCTGCATAATCACTGTACCGCAAGTAAGACTGGAAACAAAACCCATTTCAAACCCTGCTATTTTGTCACGCCGGCCTTTCAGTAAAACGATGATGTGTACAGCATAATGTGTATTATTGTTTCAGTGAGAGACATTCCTACTGGTCTATAATATTACAGCAGGAATGCTAAAATCCTTGCACACCACATTCCCCCCAAATTTGCTTTTTGATGTGTCACGGCATGAGATAACCACATGTGGCCATATATAACACATGAATATTTTATGAGCATGTTTCTGAATGGTAGGCAGAGCCTTAATCACTTTACCTGTAGGACCACCTCCCAAAGGGAGACACCCTCTTTCTATCTTTTTAGCTACGTTTAAAGCTTTCTATTTAAATAAATAAAATAGGACTGGCTCCGGTCACTCTGAGCCCTCCTTTAGTTGTGCTGTTTTCACGTAGGGTGATGTGGTGATTGTTGCCCCTAATAGCATTATCTTTATTTCTGATGAAGCCTTTGAAATTTCTAGAAAAAGCTTGTGCGTGGCCCTCGGGTTAGCATTGTTTAGCATTACATACTAACTGGTAGTGAAGGACTTGTGATGAGTTATTTACTAGCCCTGTTTATACTGTAATAGCATTCTGACCTTTGAGGAAGGTCTCTGCTATTTTAAGAAGGATGATAGTACATTTTGAAAATACTCGCTGACATCAGGCTTCAACTAACGGCTACCAAAGTTGAAAATGTGGTTCAGCATCACCTGATAACTTGAGCTAATCTATACTCAATATGTGACCAAGCATTGGTGACTTACGTATGACTTCCACTTTGTAGGTGGCGTTGATCTCTCCCGCTCTGTTGGAGACGTGGCAGGTGTACTTCCCGCTGTGCTCCGGCGTCAGATTCTTCAGACTCAGAGTCCATCTCTTCTTCTTCCCTTCCCCTCTTGCTCCACTTTCCTCATCTACCAGTGGCCTGTTGTCCTTCAACCAGACAATGTCAGGGCGAGGATTACCACTTGCCGTGCACTTCAGGCGCACGGAGCTGCCTACTGGGCGTGCGATGACGCGTTTCCTCATCTTTGCTGGCTGGGTGAAACGTGGACGAACTGCAAGAGTAAAGAGAAGGAAACAAAATATTACTTAATTAGAAAGAGAAAATAAATTGATTTGAAACCACTCTAGATAAATATTTCAACTCAGAATGCACACGGAGACAAACACTTCATTTCTCTCTCTTAGTCGGCTGCAGTTGGAAAAAATGGTCTGATACAAATTAAGTTATTAGTAGCCGTAAATGGTTTACAGAGTCGATTTACAGATCTTGTTGCTCCGACCAGTCAAACATTCCTGGATCGGTGGATTCATAACAATTTCAGTCTGTTCAATCTGACAGTTTGCGTTGCAGCCATATAATTTTAAAAAAAATTACAGTTACATGTTTATTATTTCTTCTTTTTTCCCCCACATTCTTTGAAGAATAACTGCAAAAATGCCATCTCTGGATAATTCATCACTCCATGGGGCTGTTAAAAACATTTTATTATTACAAATGTTTGTATGGGATTACAGATTCATTTTATGTCCCTCCAACTGTGTTCATAATCATAAATTATGCACCTTGAAATCAACTGCTTTGCTGTCAACAGTGATCTGCATTTATACACCACCGTTCAAGCCCGGCGTGAAAAGGCTTCTGTTTGTACTTTTTGCATTCCCGGGATTTCCAAGCTTATAAACAAGAAAAATTCAACTGAACGAGGACTGAGACTTGGTGAGTGATGTTCAGTTTTTGCAGTGCGAGGAGCGTAAAGCAGACTGAGGTCATTGCTGCGGGCAGTGCCAGGAATTCCATGTTGTGCTGTAACAACATATGGCAACGTGCCTCTTGGTATATACAGTGTAATTTGCTGTAATAAACCCTAATTGTTTTGTTTAAGAAAAAAACTTGAATCACTTCCTCTTCTCCCTGACACAGAAGACTTACATCACTGAAAACACACATTTTCCACTGATCCACATTGGTACCCCTCTCCAGCTCATAAAAAGGCCTTGTATTGGACTTGAAATCAAGCGTCCATGGGAACTAGCTATACAAGAGTGTAGCATCACTTTAAATACTCGGTTGTTAATGCACAAGGCACGAAAAGCTAGACAGTGACCTAGCATCACACCAAACAGCCATTCATCCCATGCATTAAGCTATTCAAACATCCACATCCTTCCACCGAATGCATGAATTACTCCATTTAGTACCACAAATATTTCATTGCTGAACAATACCCCAGCCTAGTCTATTCATACATACATATCCTATTTAAAAAGCACAACAATCAGTGAAAACAGATCAAAGAGGGAAAGAAAAACCTAAGCAGTAGGCAGGAGAGGAAATCACTCACAGGAGCGCTTGATTTTACAGCCCTCATATTTTAGCCACAGCAGATAGCCATCAACCGGGAAGGTAAATCACCCTGAAACTAGTGCAGTTTCATCTCTTTCTTTAGACACAGTTATTATTCTAGCTCTGGATAAACAAACAGGGAGGAGAGTTATGTGACGGGTTTGTGCGCTCAAATTCGGAGATTTCAGTACAGCTGCATTACTCAGTGGAAACACAGCTCTCTGCCGACAGGCCTGAAGCTGGGCAGGATAACAAAACAAACATACCGGAAAGGCTTTTAAGTCTCACCTCTGTGCACCCTGAGTCTGAGAAAAGCTACCGGACCACAGCTGAGCTGTGACAAGAGAGTCAACATATCTAACAAAGAGTGAGGAAAGAAAGTAGCGTGGATGAGACAATGATTCATAGTTTAATGTACAGCTTTGATGAGTACACAAATTCAACCGGTGCATGGGTTTAGCCTGAAAATAACTGGTACGTGTAGGAAAGAGCCAAAACAAAGTTCAGTCGAACTAGACTGGATAAAGATGAGACTGGAGAATGAATAGAATACAGCAAGGTGTAATGGAAATAAACTGATTTATACCATCTAAGATGAACCAAATCAAACAGAAGTTAAGAGGAAAACAGATGAAAGGCAAAAAAATGAAGTTCATATTAAGGTGAGCACCTTCAGAAGACTGATAGATTGCCAAGAGCAGACAAATAAAACTTGAAGTGATGGTTAAAAAAAAACAACGATAAAGAGACCGAGTTAAAATAATAAAAAGCAGAGGTAAAAGAGAGGGCACATGAACAAGCAAAGAAAAAAAAAAACAGAGGAGAGAGAAGCAAGGGCGACCTAAAAAAGTCATGATCGAGAGAGGGGAGAAGGTGAGAGCCAGAGTGAGCAAAAGGGCAGGCTTGTTCTGGGTCTCGGGGGCCACTTCAGCGCCACACTTCACAGTGTAAAAATACTGCTGACCCTCCGACTGACTGCCTTTGATCAGACGGTGTGCCAGAGACCAAAAGTAGGAGAGCCACGGTGGGACGGAGTGTGCGTGCGAGGGACAAGAAGAGCCGTATGAAATCCTGCATGGATTTTAGATGCTATACTCAGATAGACGAGATAATTCCTAACGCCAGTAGTTCTGGTGAGGTCCTGCGTAGGGTTAAAATAAGTTAGGGTTAACATTTAAGCAAAGATTTAGGTTAAGAATTGGACTTCAGTTGGGTTTTAAGGGCTCAATTCTTTTTGCTGAGAAAAGAAAACCCAGGACTGATGCAATCTAGATCTGCTGTATAGGAGGCAGTTATTTCTTTTCAACATAAATAGAGAAAGTAAGAATTCATCTGTTCGAAAGAATAAAAAACACAATTTTAATCTTATATAAAGATTAAATT
>VOQK01001465.1:0-15676 GCA_015052645.1 Benitochromis conjunctus
GAATAGTTAACAAACAATTATTCTTCCAATTTCAGCTGAAGCTTCTAAATCGGAGATGCAATAAAAGCTTTTGCACTTCCATTCAACTGAGGCTCTTCATGCCAAGAGTCCACAAAGTACTGCTGAATGGCAGGTCAACAAAACTGTCATTACAAGGGAAATTCATGTTTCTCGATGTTTACAAATGTCAGTTTGTTTGTGAGTTTTAATAATGGACCTTCAGCGCACTTTCAGACGCAGACTATTTATGTTCGCACAATCTCGATCAAGCGGAAAATCAATGTTTACAGGGTAAGCGAGTGTTCTAACTCTACAGCCAAGCACATAAGAGTGGCGACTGTGATGGTCAAACCTTTCTTAGTCTCCTTCCATCATTTAAACCTCTCTCACTCTGTCTCATTTCATTCAGTCTGGCTCATGTTTCCTCTCTCAAGTCCACTGCCTCTAACCCCATCCCCGTCCACTCCCCTCGTGCTTTGCTGCCAGGTCAGCAGATCAGTTTCAGTCTGGCTCAATGGGTGATCCCCACTTTGGTTACCTTGTCCTTCTCACCTCCCACTTACCTCCACCTCCTCATCTCCCCATCTACTCACCCCTTGAGCATATGGCTGGCTGAGTGGCCTGAACTCATCGTGACTTTAATAAATACCTCAGTGTGCTGGTATCATCATGACAAGGGTCACGGGATGGTTACAGCGTGCGCATTCGTGTGTCTAACAGAGCGACAGGGAGAGGACAGTGTGTGTATGTGTTTCTGTTTGTTTCTGGTTGATAGTACCTTCACCTCTACGACCCAAATGCACGCTGCATGTTATCACAGGGGGCGTATGTGCGGATGCTTTCATGTGGCATGCATGAATCTACGTCTGTGACAGAGGCTCATCATATTTAATCCTGGAGGGATTTTGCTGAAATGAAAAGCTGCTTTTCAATTTTATAATCCAGTAGACCTAATCTCTCCACCCGCACCCGTCCATACAGTCCAATTAGATGGACAAGACTGGCCGGATGAGTCCTGTTCACTACAAACTCACCTCCGGTGCCTGCCCTTGCTGTGCCAAAACAAGTGCCCCGTGTTGTGAGAGTACAGCAGTGACCTTCACCAAGTGTTGCAGAAATGTGCAGTGCGCAAAAAACTGCGCCGTCAACCCACCTGTTTCCACTGCAGTCTTGGCCTTGTTAACAGGGCATTGATTGGACTTGGACTGAATGTGTGTGCATGGGTTTAAGATGATGTGTGACTGGTTCGATTCAGCCTTTGTGGCACCAAGCTCTCACCCGCCCCCACACACCCGCTGGGTTCAGCGAGAGAGAAAGTGCACACTACAGTAAAAGAAGTCGCACTAGTGAAAATGCTGAGTCGGTTTATTCTCGGAGGTCAGTGTGGCACATGGAAGATGCAAGGGTACCAGCGACGGGGTGTTTAGATTTATAGCCTGGCATATGGCAAAGAAAGTTGGAGACTGACGGAAAGGTAGAGGGAGTGAAAGTTAAAAGGGGAGCTCAGACGAAAAGTGATAAAGTGAGAAGTGTAAAGCTCTCAGATTAAGTTACATTCTGCAAAAAGGAAGAAAAACAAAGAAAACTGGAACATAATTGTAAAGTTTGATAACCTTTATTGTGGGTGACTGAGGACAACAGACAGCAGGAACCGTGTTGTGATGAATTGTGCATGTGTGTGTGGTGGAGTTAAAAGGTGGAACGAGGCCACTTTGCCCATATTGACTGCAGTGCCATGTGACTGCTGTGATCATTAATGTGTCCTGATGCCAACGGGTATCCTGATGACCCACATCTCAGCAGTCCACTCTCAGTCTCTGGCTGCCACCCAAACTAGACCTCTGTCTCTCTCTCTCTCTCTCTCTTCTCTTCTATCTTTACTCACCCGCTTTCCCTTCCTCTCTCTTCTTGGAGACTCCTATCCTCTTTCTTAGGATTTGTCCGTTGCAGGTGTAAAAGTGAAGTTGCAAGGAGTACAGGTGGTGAGGGTAAACAGGTCTAAATACCTCGGCTCAACATACCTCCGAAGCACTGGACAGCGCATAAGAGAGGTGAAGGAGAGAGTGCAGGCAGGGTTGAGTGGGTGGAGACAAGTGTCAGGGATGATTTGTGACCGAAAGATAGTAGCAAGAGTGAAAAGGGAAGGTGGTAGTGAGAGCTGCTGTGATGTATGGGTTGGAGACTGACAAAATGACAGGAGGCCAAGCTGGAGGTGGCAAAGTTGAAGATGTTAAGATGTGACCAGGATGGACAAGGTTAGAAATGAGTGTATCAGGGGGATAGCACGGGTTGACCAATTTGGAGACAAAGTCTGAGGCTGAGATGGCCTCGACATGTGCAGAGGAGGGATAGTAGATAAGTCGGGGAAGGGATGTTGAATATGGAGTTGCTGGGCAGAAGGAAAAGAGGAAAAAGACAGACAAGATTCATGAATATAGCGGACAAGGACATGCAGGGGGTCGGCGTGACAGAGGAGGATGTTAGAGACAGGGTGAGATGCAGGCAGGTGATCAGCTGTGTCGAGTAAGGACAAGAAGCAGAAGAAGTTTGATATTGAACCTCTACACTTTTCTATTACTGACTTACACCCCTCCCAATTCTGTTCTTTTTACTCTTTTTTTCCTTCACCATTTCCAGTCATGGACAGATATCTTTCCCTCTCTCTCTCTCTCTCTCTCTCGCTTTCTCTCTCTCTCTCTCTCTCTCTCTCTCTCTCTCTCACCTTACTCCTCAGTGAACAATTTACATAAAAACAATCCAACACTATTAACTGAGCTGTCTTGTCATCTTGTTTCCTCTTTGATGCAATCTTGCACTTTATTCATGATGCCCACTTTTTTATTACTCGCTTTTTTTCACTTATTGTTTTTTCCCCCCTATTTGGAGCACTCGAGTTGGTCTGATGATGCGCTGACTTCAAATGAACAGCTTTTAATATTTTCACTGACCCAGTAAAGTAGCTTTGAAATGCAGAAGTTCTGCCCCATCTCGTTTACTCCATCTTTTCCCCCCTCCTAACCTTCTGTAATTCTCACCCACTCCTGATCTAATTCTATTCCAATTCCTGTTGGCATCGCAAATCCTACATCTGGCACATGCACACCACCTATTACTCCCAGAGTCTATCTCTCACTTGCACTCATGTATAAAATGCATATGCCTTCATGAAATAAGCAGTCCTGCAAGCAAAGTGACAGGCACCCAGAAACAAAAACCTGCTCATGTCGCTAAACTGTTTGAGTTAACAAATTTTGACATGTAAGCGAAACCAAGTCACGCATTAATGCCCGAAATCTTAGCCAGCACACACACACTGTGTGTGAAACCACTGGGTGTTGGATATTTTGGGGGTCGGCTTGGGTGGGGAGGGGGCAAACCTCGCTGCAGCATGGGAGTTAATTACCACATCCGATCAATAATTCATTACTCTGTCAGTTTGTGTGTCTGGGTGAGTCTCTCTGTGCTCTGGCATGTTTTGAGTGCACATAAGCATGAACACCAAACTCTCCCAGTAAGCATTTTCTTTCCCTGGGAATGGCAGATTAAGAGGATTGAATCCGTAATGGATTAACCTCTGCAGTTTGTGTGAGTATGCATATGTGTGAGTGTTCCTCAGTGCGTGTGTGTGTGTGTGTGTGTGTGCGCGCGCGCACTGAGCGGGATCAGAGAGCCCATGTATGAACTGATTAGCCTAAGAAGCTGCTCTCCTTCCCTTTTAATGACCACATCAGCACTTTTCTTACCACGTGGAGGATAAATGTAGAGTTGTCTGTCAAGGAAATGAGACGCCGCCTCTTTAAGAAGAGTTAGCTGTCACTCAAATATCACTGTGGGCGCACTCCCTACGGAGTCCGGAGACCCTGCTGTATTAGTCTGCCCGTGATGATAGATAGTGACTGTGACTGTGTATTTGTGAGCGTGTATATGTGCGTGGGTGGAGGGGTGAGTGACCATCTCTATGGTGTATTTATTTATCAGCAGGAATTCAGCTTTTAACTGTAGCTCTTGGATTGAACACCAAAGCCAGTGCATCCATTAACTATATGACTGATATTGTTTATGGGATAAACATATATGCTAAATTGAAGAAAGATAACAGCTTGACAAGGGAAACAGAAACACAAAATGACCAATTACCCTGCTGGAAGCAACTATTCACCCACACCCCTCTCTGTTTTTACTCCGACTGATCTCCTCAGGGGTTCATACACGTGGTGTCACATACACACACGTGTGTGTGCACATATACACACAATCATGCACATTCACGGACTCTTTGGCTACGGTATGAGCTTGATGTATGTGCCCTGTAGTACATCCTGCTAAACTGAGGGCCGATGTTTGACATGGAGCGCACGCATCTGACAGCAGGCTACCGTCATACTGCTCATAGGCTTAGTATGCTGACACAGACACACAAATGTGCGTAAGCGTGCACACACACACTGACAGCTATTTTGTGGAGATAAAATGGTGTTTAGACATCAGCGACAGGGTGTGCAGTACAGTATGTCAGCAGATGTGTGAATAAGAAGACATGAAGCCAGGGATGAAAAGGAGATCAGGAGCCACAGAGCGGACAAAGAGAAAGAGCTGACTGCAATTTTTAAAGACAGAGTTATAAAGAGAGACCAGTCAAAAGAATATTCTATATCCAGAGCGCCTACCTGTTTGCTGTACTTGTTTCCAGTCTGGCAGCCGTACTCTGAGCACTGGTCAGATCCCAGGGACATGGCATCTGCATTGCCACTGCCTCCACTACTGCTGCTGCTGGAACCAGCACTTCCCACACACCCGCCACTGCCTACAAAGGTGTTAGAGGGAGGCAGCTCTTGGACTGCCTGGTGCTTCTTTCCCTCTGCTGGAGGTGAGTGAGGCTGAAGATTCACTGCGGGGAGGGGTGAGCTGGATTTGTAGTGCCGGGCCAGATCTGGGCTTGACTGATGCCTCCTACCACCGCCCATCCGTGGGCTTCCAGGGTCACCATCCACAGCACAGTAGCGAGCTGCCAGGCGCTCACTAGCACTGCTCAGATCCTCCTCATCATCATCATTGGCATGGCGACGCAGTCCGTTGACCGTGACTATACCACTGTAGAGGGCTCTGTCTGACTTGCCTCCTCCAGGTCCATTACCACCGCTTCCACTGCGTTTGTCCCGCCGAGGTTTGCGTCCACGATCGGATCCCCCGCCACGGCCAACCTGTGGCTGTGCCCCCGTAGGACCGAAGAAGTCTTCCTCTGGCTCCTTCTTGCCGGCCTCATAGCCATTCTTACCCTGAGCACCACACTGCCGAGCTGTGACTACCAGAAGAATAACCAAGATGACTGCTGCGGCTCCTGCCAGGACACCAATTGCTACACTGAGGCGCTGCTTCCCTAACGCACGCTCGCTGTCTGGGTCCCCTGCAATGTCTAGTGACAGCGGAGCCATCAGGCTTCGGGCCACCTGGGGAGGAAGGGAATAGGAGGAAAGATAAGATGCAAATGCAGAGTAAAGAAGGAAAAGGAATGCAGAGACAAACCATCAATAAAAAGTTCAGAGCAGCAACTGTAAAAAGATGACACAGTGGGGGTGAGCCACAGAGAAACATCAAACAGCATAGTCATCTTAATTACACTGTGTTTTAGTGTGAGAGCTCTCCATTATTCCCAGACACATAGGGTGTCACTAAATATATAATTGCTCTTGCTTCCCAGTTGCAGCATTTCAAGTTGTGCCTACAATTCTTCACTTCTGATCTCGCATCTTCTGGAGTGGTAGAGAAGATGTCTGGGATTATGTTGTTTAAAGCTGATTAAAAGAATAAAATGAAACTTTAGACATTGAGCTCATGGGCATTTAGGAATGGGAAAAGTAGGAAAAACAGTCAGTAAATGTGAAAATAAATGCAAGAGACACATTATGAATACACCGTCTGAATGCAAACTCATCTACTGTCTCATCAATGAACAATGTCCCCATTGTAAATGAAAGCGTAGGCATGGATTTGTTAAGGATTTGGTATCACAATTTTTGCACTGCGAATTGGACAGTTAGACAAATAAAGGGGCTACTGTAAATATGTGAGCTCTGTGGAATCGTCTTTAGAGCCATTTTTTCCACACTTTAAGGTCTCGAGTTTGTTCTGTTTAGCATAATGGTTTTGTTACAAGGTAAATCCACGCTAATCCATTTCAATATACAGCATATTGCACATATTTTGTCTCTGGGCTTAAGATAGATCTAACAATTATCTTCCTTTATGAACACATATACAGGACTGAAGCTCAGACATACTCTGAGCTTGTACACTAATAAAAGGATCATTATAAGAAAGTGGGTTATGCTGAAACACAAACACAGCCATTAGTGGATATGGAGCCTTGCTCGACAGGAGACAATGAGGCTGTGGTGTTCTGGTCTGCACAGCCCTGCTGATAGTATGGGGTAGACTCATGAATTTAAATACGGCTAATCAATACAAACCAGCTTTGTAGGCAGAATCATTATTTAGATGCACTACAAATTTAGACAGATATGAGCACAGTGATATCTATTCATGCACCTACACATGCCCGCGGAGAGTGTAAGCTGTTAGCGAGACAACTCATTCAGCAATCCCGACACCTTGTCACAGAGCTCATACGACAATTTCTTTGACCCGTCTAGGCAAAAAAACTACTGACTCATGTAATTCCTGCCGCCTGCTGCTTAAGAATGTTAGATAATAAAGTATGCAAGGATAAATGGGAGAAAGAAGTTAAATATGAGCCCTCGTGGCTTCAGATAGCTCAATAAAAAAATATGGTATAACCTGCAGTGTTAGTAATACTGCAGAAAATTCTGCTCATACAGCTGCACTGTGTAACTTGCTCATTATATTACAAAAGGCATATAAGGCTTATTTATACAGAGGCAAACTCATTCCTTTTGTTATCCACGAGCTAAGAATAAGCCTGGCAGTGTTGTAGTTCGCTGTTTTATCCCATCTATCAGGGTTAAGTTTCATTGTTTTTCACTGAGTTGTGTTGGTTCTATTCCATTATTCTGCTTCCACTGCAGAGGGCCTCTCTGCCAGGCTCCGCGCTCCCGTCAGCCCCACTGTTCTTTTGCCTGCAGTATTCCTTTCCATTCTCATTCTACTGGGCGTCTCTGGCATAGCGCATCCCCTGCACTGTCTGCTGTATTGTGTGTGCAGAACAAAGAGAAAATCGCGATGGTGTGTCATATGTACAGATACCACTATGTGATGGTGCAACCACCAAGTCTGTGTGTGTTTGAGTGCGTACGCAGGCATATGTGACAGAGAAAAACATGAAATGGTGCAAGGTGTATGCTTGTGAATCAACTCCTCTGTCTCTCTCTCCGGGTGTGTGTGTGTGTGTCTGCGTGCGAGTGTGTGTGTGTGTGCATGTGAGAAGATGAGACAACCCAAGTGTAGATATGCATGCTGTACGCAGGTATGGGTTATACACTAGATGCCCCAAGTGTTCATCGGTATAAGCTGCCAACTCTACCCCTACATTTGAATTCAACCTTGTGACGCATCCCAAAATCCCAGAGGAATCTTCCATTCTGCTGCATGAGCTTTATTCTAGCTGGACCAAACATTAGCATCTATCTGTTCTACTCTCCAAGGATTCAGTTATCAGCATGTCGCTGCAGATACTGATGCATCCAGACAAGGAGTCCACACAACTGACCGAAGCTTGGAAAGTACTCAATCCCGGCTGGGGCTCAATAAATTCACAACACAGAATAGCAACAGAAAGCTGTCCCTCTGTGTACATATGAAAAACTTTTTAAAAAATCTTACATTTTTAAGATGAAAAAAATATATATAAATATATATTAACTGAGTTAAAATACAATTGGTCAAAATGTGAAAGTGAGTTTCATAGTAGATCACACTTTTGATGTAGGTTCCCAAATGACAGCCATGTCTAAAATCTCACAACTAAATTCTTTCTTCTTCTACCTCAAACTCTGCAGAATGATATTCCAGATAATTATCCGACATGTGGCTCTCCCAGTAATGTTGGATAGAAAAGACTTGGGTAATTTTCTGCCGCGGTGCTACTGCAGCAGCAGCAGCAGCAGCCGTTTTCGTTCCCTAATTGCATCTGGCATCCATCCACCACTCAGTTTGACTTCATTATGAGATGGAGGTATTCTCTCTTCAATGACTTCTACTCAATTACTCCTTCAAGTTCCTCCTTACAGTCACACTAAACTATGCATATTGTAATCACAGACAGCTTTTATATCAGCTTGGATATATTACACCCTATTGTTTGATTCAATGGCACGGTCATTTAGGCATACTGCAGTTAATTTTTCCAGCCGCTGCTATTGTTTCATCACTTACCTAGCAATCACCTCTTTGATTTCTTGATTTTTTTTAAATATATATTTTTATTTTTCAGTATTAAATGCATAAGGTGTTCTGTTTACTGCCTTGTGATAAAGTCCTTCACCCTCTGTCTGTACTCATTTGTTTGACTTTGTTCGAAATGATATCTGGATGCCAAATTGTCTCCACATGAGGTGAGTCAAAACTTTCAAGCTGAGAGAATACAGGATGTTTTTCCCTTGCTAAAACACAACATTTAGCTTTAAGTGTGGTTCAATACAAGGATTTAGATTACTCAGAGGGCATGTTAAGCACAATTTTATTGTAGTTGCTATGCAACTGTCTAAAATAGCTATACTAGCATAACAGAAAATGAGAAATTAGTTAAAGTTTACATTTCTCAGTTGGCAATCGTATATAATCTCCAACTGTCTCATTTTTAATCATCTTCCCACCCAGGGAAGCAATACACAACAACAAGCATAGATTGAGGTAGAGTCTACAAGAGGTGCATCTGCATTATAAAGCGTGCTCTTACAGATTCAACTAACTTTTTGCATAGGTTAGGCAGAGTGCAGTGAAACTTTGTATGTTGTGCATGTTGACCTAAACATGCATTGCTTTTTTTGTTTTGTTTTGTTATATGTCTGCCTCTTACTACTCTTACTGTTCACCTCACTACCTCACTATTTATAGGTTAAACCTTATAAATCGTGATACATGCAAAGACCGGACAGCTGAAGACCTTTTCCTCACAGAAAATCTAAGAATCTGTTCCTGCCCAACTTTCAAGTGGGGGTTGAAACCACATGTTCAGTACAAACACTGTAACCACAAGGCCACTGAACCAATTTAATTAATTAAGCGCCAGTACCAATTTCCACACCAGAGATAAAGGTTTAGTAATTATTACCTGCCAGCATTTATAACATAATTGAACATTTTTAAAGTGTAATGGGAAGTTCTTTTGATTAATACGGAGGCAGAGGAGAAAGAAAGATTTTCACCAGCATAGCATAAGCTAAATTTGAACTCATACTGTTGTAGTTATTTTTGGTATCTCAGTAATGTCTCTGAGTCTAGTCAATTACCTCTGCACCTCCGTGTGGCTCTTTCAAGCCAACTCTGATCTTGCTGTGAAGTCTTATGTTCCAGAAAACCACACAGATTTATTCAGTAATAGCAGATGCATTATATATTAAAAATTCTCTTTATTCTCCCAGTAAACATTACCCCTTTACAATTTGAAGTGGTTTACTTTACCTAATCTCTGCCCATGTCTCTTCTCTTCACGGTGTGCTTCAAAACACAATGCAAACTCCTATACACATTAATATTCAAGTCTATAGTTAAGAGACACGGCTCGGGAAGAACTTCTATTCAAATGTACAAACATACTTCAACCTATTCTGTATCACAGGGCCAAAACTGGGACAGGACCATCTCTCTCTCGCTGGCTCTCTAACATACTTACCTCTAATGCTCTCTCTCTCTCTCTCAAACACACTCTTTTCCTCTCCTCTCTCTCTCTCTCTCTCGCTCTCTCTCTCTCTCACACACACACACACACACACACACACACACACACACACACACACACACACACACACACACACACACAAATACACCTAATGCTTTCAGCTCTGAGTTCAATGTACCATAAAAGGAGAACCACTTCAGTAATAACAGTTATTTTAACCACACACGCATTATAACAATGCATGCTGGACAAAGAACACACTCCAGTAGGCTCCAAACTACAAAGAAGCTGGCATTGCCAGTAGCCTTCAAATGAGAAATGGGCTGCTTTATCTGGGACAAATATAGGCACATTTTCCCCCCCCAAAAACTGTCTGAAAATTACACCACGCAGGCTGCAGAATCTCTGCATTCATTCATTCAACAGCCACGGCTACAATCAGTCTCCACCACTGTAATGTGTAGAGATTGTGGCCATTTAAGTAGGCCCTGGGGCAATACCATCGCTGTCAATATTTGTTATCATTACCAACAGTGTGGAACAATTGAGGTTCGCTTACACCAAAATAGGAACAGTTTGTTTCATTAGATCTTTAACTTTGAATTCTTTAACTTTAATGTACTCTGTGGCAGAAATCAGTTAGCAAAAGAGGGTATTAATACATGGAGTTACCTGTGCATCCACTAGTGAAGCATTAGCCAAGCTCTCATTAATGAAGACATGAACCAGCGCAGTGGCACAGAGAGAGGGGATGCCACTGTCATTGACTCGGACCACCAAACGATGTAGACCTCTGTGGCGCCGCTCCAAAGGCTCTGCCAGGGTGATCACTCCATTGGTGTGGCCAATCTCAAACAGTCGGAAGGGATTTCCTCCTACTAGAGAGTAGTGAAGATCAGCATTTGGGCCTGTGTCTGAGTCTATGGCTGTTACGGTTTTGACAATGGTGCGGGCACTACTAGCAGGCGGTAGGAGGGTGTAGGACTCGTTGGCCGGAGAAGTAATTGAGGGGGCGTTGTCATTTTCGTCAGTCACAAAGAGCGAGACGGTGGCAGTAGCAGTTTTGCGAGGCTCACCTCCATCCACCGCCCGGACACGGAAAGTGTAGGTGGAAAGCTTTTCACGGTCAAATGATGCAGCAGAGAAGATGGTTCCAGTGTTGTTCTCAATGGAGAACAACTCTTCATCCTCTTTTTTACCGTCTTCTCCCTCTGATTTTTCTCCTGTCATCTTCTCATCAACTCCATCCATCTCTACAAAAAGGCTTAGTTCTGCATTCTGACCTTCGTCAGCATCAGTCACAGTGACCATGCCGACTGGACTGTTGGCGAGCAGATTCTCCTTTACATAAAATGTGAAGATTTCCTGAACAAACTTTGGAGCATTGTCATTGCGATCGGTCATCTGAACAACAACGGTCGCAGAACCTTGTAAAGACGGGGTGCCTTTGTCCTTTGCAATAACCCGTAGTTCATATCGCTCTCGCTGCTCACGGTCCAAAACTCCAGTGGCACGGATGTCTCCATTGTCTGCATCTATGTAAAATGGTCCATTAGCAGCAGGGTCCAGCGAGTAGGCAATTTCAGCATTCTTGCCACTGTCTGCATCTGTAGCTACAACAGTGACTACCCTTTCACCAGGCGAGTTGTTCTCTGCAAAGTGGACCTCCACAACAGTCTGGGCAAAGGTTGGGGCATGGTCATTGATATCTACAACTCGCACCATCAGTGAGCTGTTACTAGAGAGACTGGGGCTGCCAGAATCTACTGCCACAATTGTTACACTGTACTCTTTTGTGGCCTCATAGTCCAGCAAGGCAGAAGTATGTAAGAAGTACTTTTTCTTGTTCCTGTAAAAAAATAATTGAAAAAAAGAAACATGAATGCAACAGACATTTTACAGGGAAATGATATAGGTCTGATCTCCAGTGGAGACAAGTAATGATGTTTCTTATTAAACTGCACTGGCACTGAGACACCAGGTGTTGCAGAAAGTTAAGTGGCTATTGTCTTGGTATTTTCATGGGAAATGTTCTATTATCATATCATACAAAATGTCACTTCTTTTGATTTTAGAAAGTCCAAGGTGACATCCTCAAAAGTCTCGTGTTGTCTATCCAACCGTAAAACAGCACAGAGATATGTAGATCACAGTAATTAGAAACAAAAAAAAGACAAGCACTCAATTAAAAAGATGGGACTAGAGAATAACTTGTTTTTTGTCTTGTTTTTTGGCCTGAAAATTAACTAAAAAAAAACAAACACCTGCCGAATAATTTCACTTTTCTTTCAATCAGCTCCAATATTTGCTACTTTAATAATCATTAGATTTAAAAACATCTTCCAGGGTGACTGCAATAATCTGCGAAGGGACACTGACACTGGAGAAACTGGGATTGTGACATTTTAATTAAAGCCATGTATCGATGTGGTGAAGACTTCTTATCTTTACTGCTTTGACAAATTTCTTTAGTCGAGGATAGCCTTACATTCAATAAAACCACTAACCTCATTGTACAGGTGTCTTGCACTAACAATAATATCCTAAGAAGGCTTTGTTTTTTTTTTCTCACTCCTGCCATTCAATACCTTAAGGGAACATTCTTATAACTGACTGAAGTGCACTGACATCTGTAGTCATCACTGCTGGAATAATATTATTTAAAAGTGCAAAACCCTTGACTATTATGAATATTTATGCCCTAAGTTTACAGATTGTAAGATAGCTTCACTACTTTGTAGCTTGAGTGAATGACTGACACTACTTGAACTAAGCTTTAGTGAAATTGGCATGGAAAAACACTTGAATTCTCTGTGAAAAACAGAGATCTGGATGGAAACGGTTTGCTGGATGTGTTGTTATCAGTGTCGGAATAAGCAGGTGTATATACATTTTCATATACTGTATATTTCTGAATCATAATAACAGTTCACACAGTTCAAGGTTTGTATGGTATATGGTATGGTGGGGAGATACCACAGTGAGTGAGCCAAGAAGTAGCTTCACATTAGTGTACAGGTAATGGAAACTGGGGGTTGACAAATTACAAAAGCAGAAGAAAAAAAAGCGTCTTACTAAGGTGATGGGCTTCTTCTAAAACAACGTTTATTCACCATTCATCATTGATTCTACAAGTGTCTGAGATCTTACTGGGTGGATTAAATATCATTATTCAAAAAATATATATTCCCACATTTGGTGTTTTGATAACAATGGTAGGCAGTCACGTCTTTGTATACGGTCCAAAATCTCCCATAGGTGTTGTGCTGGGCCGAGATCAGGTGACTAAAAGACCATATGATTCACATCATTTTTATACTCATAAACCATTTAGTGACCCCTTGTGCCCTATGGATTAGGGCCATCAGTACAGAAATATTTCATCATGCTATAAAGGTGAGCACTCAGGACACCTCTGTATTGATTTTTAGAGACCCTTGCCTCTAAGGGAACAAACTGTTCCAGGAACTTGATCTCCATAGTATGACAGAGCCCACAGAACCTGTCCATATAAGGATCAAGGGTTCAAATTTCCCTATGATTTTTCACACGTCTGTGGTTCCTCGACAACTGAATCAATCACTGTACGTAAGTGTTAATAAATAGCTATAAATTACTTGTGTTCAATGTCATTTTAAAGTTCTATTGTTTGATGTATATGGCCCTTTTCTTAATAAACAATGACTTCGCTGTTGTTTTTTTAACTCTAATTTTGAGTCAGGTGCTTAATGATACATAGACACGTGTTATTTGCTAATATTCTACCTGTTTGTAAATGTTTTGTCCCCCACTTAAGAAAAGTTGTGTATCATATTGAACTTTTATTTGAAATGCCTCATTACTTCATAATTACCAAAGATAACTTACTGTGTTGTGCTCCCTAAAAATTGTTCACCATGCTTTGGCAAGGACTTATTATTAGGATAGAGGTTCATTATCTAACAGTGTGTGCCCAAGTAACTTATTATCTACTCTTTGATTCGGTGTTGTGCAGCAAATGCTTAATGATAAACAATATCCTGGCGCCTTTAGTTTGAATTTTTTGTAGAATTTGGTGAAAGTTATCGCTGTTAAATGTTTTTGTTCATCTTACCTGTCAAAGGCGTCATCTGCAGGTAAGGGTGGGAGCACTGTTTCACCAGCTGGCTTGAGTGTGAATGGGACATCTCCTACTACTGTGCAAGTCACAGCTCCATTCTCTCCCTGGTCGCGGTCTGATACCTGCACCAGAGCCACTGGTGTGTCCACCAGGACATTTTCTGGCACTAAAGAGGCTCCGTCTCGTACAGGGATCCGGCCAATTTTTCGGATCTCTACAACAGGAACGTTGTCATTTTCATCCCGAACAGCCAAAACTACTGTGGTTCGGTCAGTGCGGGGAGGCTGACCACGGTCCCTGGCCATTACTGTGAACCTCAGTTGTGCCACTTCTTCTCTATCAATTCTGTGAAGAACACTCAGCCATCCAGTTGCTTCATCCAGCCTTAGGAGTCGCCTGACAGATTCAGTGGCAGCTCCGAAAACATACTCCACTTGCCCATTGACTCCAATATCATGGTCTGAAGCTCTAACCTGGAGGACAGGTGTACCTGGAGGGGCATTTTCTGCCATTTCTGCTTCATATGTAGACCTCTCAAATTGTGGGCTGTTGTCATTCACGTCAGAGATGGAAACACGAAGCAGAGCTTGGGAGGAACGTGGTGGGTTCCCTCCATCTCGAACCCTTAGGACGAGCTCATATGAATCTTTTTGCTCACGGTCTAAGGTGCCCTTCACAATGAGCTGTGGCTGTTTTTCACCATCTGGTATATCTGCCACTTGCAGTTCAAACACACTGCTTCTAGCTCCTCCCCCATTATCTCCACTTCTACCCCTCCGGTCCCCAACCCCATCTACTCTAGTAATGGGGTTTCCTCCTGCTGTGCGTCTTGATGAAGTTGACCCAGCCCCACCGTCCTGAATGAGCTCATAACGGTCAATGCCATTTCGCCCAAAATCTCTGTCTGTGGCAGTGGGAAGCAGGTAAAGGGTTCCAATGGGGCGATTCTCTTCAACTGAGAGCTGTAGAACAGGTGAGGGGAAGGAAGGTGTATTGTCATTGATATCTGTGATGACAACACGGCCTTCAAACAGGTCTACCCAGCTCTGCAATGGCCCGATCACTGACACTTCAAAGTCCAAGAAACACTCGTTTTCATCAAATATCATCTGGCACTGCGGGAGTTTCTCTCTGTCGATGCGCCGTGGGCCGGTTGTCAGCTCACCTGTCACATTGTCAATCTTGAAGTACTCTGAGCCGCTCTCCAGGGCGAAGGTGACATCCCCACTGCCTGTACCTGCTGTGAGGCCGAGGTCTGCGGCTACGTTGCCAATCTTGACGTCAGGTGGACCCTCCTCCGCCACCCGGTACCGGAGAGCTGAGTCGGCACCCGGTAGCTGAGTCAGCAGCTGCAGCACTAAGACCACGAGGCTGAGAACCTGCGCCGCGGAGGAGTGCACTGCACCAAGCCTCTGCATGGCTCTTTCTCTCGCTTCTCTCCTTCCCGCTCTGTCTGCCTCGTAGCTGCGGCTCGTCTCTTCTTTATTTATGTTCTGGTGTACCTCACAGCGTGGGTGTTTGGTTTATCCTTTCTTACCCTTTCTCTACCACTCTCTGTGGACTGCTGCCTGAGGTCCGGGGAAAAGCTTCCTGACTGTAGTTCACTTCAGTGGCACAGGCTCCTTTCTTCTGTTCTCCTCCTATACTCAGTGATTTTTAAACTTCTATAGCAGTAGTGCTCTTATCTTGCTGGGCTGTTTAAGCCTCAGAGATATAAAAAAATCCATCCTGCTGCGAAAAATAAAACTAATTTATCAGAATTT
>VOQK01001470.1:0-13785 GCA_015052645.1 Benitochromis conjunctus
GGTTTTTTTTTGTATTTTTTTTTTTTTTTTTTTTTTTTCTTGTCAGTCCAGCCAGCATTCATTTTAAGCATGCTGACCTTGTGACGGGCTGACATCCATCACTTATGTTTGTTTTGGGCATGCACATGCTCGAGAGACAAACTGCTGATCTGCTCAGCAATTTGCTCAGTCCTTCTCAGCCAGTGTCTGATGTAGAAAATGGATTTCTCTGCTCTTCCTGTCCCGAGGCCTGGAGGATATAAAGAGGGCAAAAAACTGAAAAGGCTTACCTAAAAGTAGGACAGATTTGGAGGCCTCATTTTTTTTTGTTCCTGTATTGTGTGCGTGCGTGTGTGTGTGTGTTGCGCCCGACGTTATGTGTAGGTCAGAAGGTCCTAGTTTATCTGACTTCTGCTTTCTTTTTTTCATTTCCTGCTTTGTGAATGAAACATAAACATATTTATGCCAAATACGTTACTGGTGCAGATCACATGGAGCACATGGAGCACATGCCCCAGTCATCCCACCAATGTACTCTCCTCCCTTTTAATTCAATTCAATTCAATAAAAATTTATATAGCGCCAAATCACAAGAACAGTCGCCTCAAGGTGCTTTACATTGTAAGGTAGACCCTACAAATATACATACAGTGAAAAACCCAACAATCATATGACCCCCTATGACCAAGCAGTTTGGCGACAGTGGGAAGGAAAAACTCCCTTTTAACAGGAAGAAACCTCCGGCAGAACCAGGCTCAGGGAGGGGCGGCCATCTGCTCCGACCGGTTGGGGTGAAAGAAGGAAGACAGGATAAAAGACATGCTGTGGAAGAGAGCCAGAGATTAATAACAAGTATAAGCAGTTTAAGCAGCCAGAGTCACAAAAACTCATACAGTGTGAATTTGCCATTAAGTCTCTCATTAACAAAATGATGGGATTTAATATTGAAATCAAAATTTCAGAGGAATTGTGCTTCTGTTTACTTGAAGTTTTTAATATATATGTTTAGGTAGTCCTACATTTGCAATGGCACTTACTGTACTGTGCAAAAATCTTGAGCCATGGTGGAAGCCTGTCTGTTGTGGGTGTATTCTTGATGTTCTGCTGATAATGTGGAAGCGTGCATTACTGGCTAGGGCAGCCAACTGGGAGACAGAGCTCTCTTATTATGCAAATTAAAATAAAACAACAAACCAATAAAATGTAGGCAGATTGGTAAGTTTATAGTATAAAGCTCTGTGCAAAAGTCTCGATCCAGCCATAATTTCTTTATATTTTGCGAGTGATTTGTTGAAATATATGCCAAGATGTGGAAATACAGAATATAAGACAAAAATAGAGTTTGTGCGATTCTATGGAGCTCGACAATGGATATTTCGTGGGATCACCTTTATTCTTCACCACAATCTGACAATCTTTTTTTAAATTTCTTTATGTAGTCTTTGGGAATAGTTCTCAAGGATTCTTTAAGGACATTTAAATCTCTTCTTGGGATTTTGGCTGCCTTTTGTTCTGTTCTCTGTCAAGATGATCCCACACTGCTTGGATAATGTTGAAGTCTGGGTTCTGAGGAGGCCAATCCATGACTGATAGAGTTCTGACGTGTGAGTTTTGAGATGGTGTTGCACGGTGGCTCAAAATCTGATCAGCATTGTAATACTTACATTTTTTAAGGGCAGGTCAGGTGCTGTTCGACTTCAGCTGATTCAGCTCATTGTTGGTGTTGTTGGTGCAAAAATATTTTCCATGCCAGTCAAACTGTTATCTTTGACATTTGCTGTAGATTCAAATTGAAAGAAATTATGTATTTTTTGCAGCAGGCTGCAGGTGTAACGGTGTGTGAAAACATGTCTAATTGGTTCGTTGCTAAATTGCCTGACATATGTAGACACGGCATTGGTTTATCCCTGGAGTTAGGTCTGGGTTTTTTATGCTTAAATGATTCGTAGATCAGTGTTAAGACCAGTGTTAGCGCACAAACAAACAACAATAATAAAAATTCCTCTGAAGATGGTCAGGTACAAGGACTGGACTGAGAATCTGTGAAAAACCAGCCAATATCCAAAGAAAAACTTTGAAAGACCTTTTAGAAAACCTGGAGAACTATTGCTCAAGAAGACTTTAAAACATTACAAGACATTCTGGCTCCTTTGAAGAAAAATATAAAAAAATGAGGGGTGGTTCAAGGCGTTTGCACAGTACTGTACATCAAAAGAAAAACAGATGTTTGGCTGATTACTGAAGTAATTAACTCAAGCATTACTTGAACCAATTTTGAGTTCGTCATGAGACTCTGGGAAGACACAGGCAGCATGTACGTGTTTTTTCTTTTTTCTTTTTTTTTTTAGGTGAAAATGAAATATTTTCCTCTTATCAGCTGTTCAGTAACAGTAATTACTGTAGAGAATGTGGATGTATGCTCATGTGCGCTCAGTCAAGCACAGAAATGTGTTGAAACATGTATGCAGCCGCTGCAGGAAATCTGTCATGTTCTTTACTGTCGACAGTTAGCGGCTAGCCTCGTGTGGTGTTATGCACAAAGAGTTCAGGGAACATTTTGTATTTTACTGTAGATGTTTGTCTTCTTTGCTCTTAATCTAAACATTTACGTAATTAAGGATGGTTAAAAAACTTCTGTCTGTTTTCAGGACAGGAAAATAGACTTTTTTTCTCTTTTTGTCTGAGACAAATTGACACATCTCCCCACCTGTAATGCCCACCTCAGACAGTCTTCTGTTGAAAGCTTTTATCTTATTACCATTATAAAGAACTAGGCACGTACATAACGTTCATTTACGGTCACAAACAAGAACTTTTAATACATCCCATCTTTCTGCTTCAGTGGCGTTTCTTACAGATCGTGCCGTGATGCTTCCAAACAGCTTGGTTTTTCAGATTTTTCCGGTGTTTTCTGTCACCTTTGGCATCTCTGTTGTCATTCATCAGCATTTCCTTCACCTTACCATCTTTATTCATTGACATAAAACCTCCCAGTTTAAATAAATGCGCTGTGTGTCAGAGCCACTAATCATAAAGACTGAGAGACTTTATGTGCAGTCTTTGTGGATAAAATATGTATTTTTTATGATTTTCTCCAAGTAATATACTTCAGTTTGAAAGCACTGCAGCTATTATTTCCCATTAAAGTACAGCCATTACATTCTCATTATACTGCTAGATTTATTAATATTTCTAATTTATGGTTAAAAAACGATTTGATTGCATTTTAACGCGAGCCCTCTTCACACGATGTTATTCCAAGCAGCTACTTTCCTGATTGCAGCTGATTTTTACAACTAAACGCTTATACGGCACTGTTGCGCTAACTGTGTTTAGTGCGTGTGATCAAAAATGAAAAATTATGCGTTTCAAGAGCTGAAAATCCATTATCTGTTCAGCTATCGCAGTCACTCTGATTACACTGGAAATTTACCAACTCCTTTTGCCGCCTCCTCAAGAAAATCAATCTTAAATCTGTCGTTCTTAATTCCCATGCTCCTTGTCTTATCTCAGCCTCTCCCCGTTTGCCTGAATGATTGTGCAACCTTATTGTTAAAGCAGTGATTCACCTCAGCTCAGTCTCTCTGGTAGGTTGTCTTTTTTACTACGCAGCCATCTATGTATGTATTCCTTGTTAGTAACATGCATAGACAAAGAGAAAAGAACTTACACCGTCCCCTCTGGGTTTCCAGAAGGTCATTAACCCCAATCTGTCTCCATGCTGCTTGAAGCTAGTGATTAGTATCACCTGATTGACTATATGGTATGGCTTAGGTTTGCACTAATAAGGCAATATTCAAGCCCTCATGCTGATCTAACCACGATTAAACAGGATATGACAGCAGTGAATGACTAACCACGGTGCTGTGAACTTGGTTTTCTTTGTATTTTCTTAGTGTTATAATTTTAGTTAGTGATATACAACACAGGAAATCTTCAGCAGGTCGCATCAAAAGCATTGGGCCGTTCACCAAAGCTGTATGAACTGGGAGACATGGATTCACATAGCCACATTCCTCTCATGTCGCTCTTCCATGTAAGCTGGGGGGGGGTTGGGTTTCCTTTGTTGTGACGGTGTGCAATCAAAATCATGACCCCTGACTTCCCCGAGGAAACAGTTTGGCTTTGGGTTGAGAGAGGAAATAAACGTAACGCGCTTTGATGCACTCCAAAGATGTCCCGGTCAGGATGGGTGTGTTCATTAAAGATGCATTTACTCGAAAAATATTTACGACGGTTTTAGAAGCAGGAAAAGCCACTTTCCCCTTTCAAAATAAAACAGAAAGGTTGAAATTAACGGGACTGGAAAAAGCTTCAGACACCATCAGTTTGGGGTAGTAAGACAGCTCAATAAGTACTTTCTGTGGGGTACTTTTGGTATACTTAAATGAGTACTTAATTATAATATAGTAGACCTACCATTGATTTTAGTTTCACAATAACAATGGTGTAAAATACCCAAGTGGTAACAGCTTATAATCAAGTTATCAAGAGCAGTGAAGTGGATAAAAACTTCTGTCATTTTTTTCTTGCTTCTTCAGTATTTGCTGCAAAGTTGGTTCTTACTTTCTCTCACTGCAGGCATTAGGAAAAATGGTTGAATAGAGAACTGCAGTGGGTTTTTAGGTGTTTTTTTTATCGCTTGTGTTAGCCATACTGGTATTAATACTTCCCTAACATAGTGTACCGTAATAGATTTTAGACAATGGTTTAACAACAGAACCCCACCGCCACCACCAACACCACCCACCCATTTTACTCAACTTCTCATCCATATCCCATGGGTCACCTTGCTGGGACTTAATAGCATCCCAGCTGTGAACATGGGCAGGCTCAGCTGAATGCACTGAGCTGGAAAGGGCCCTGGTCCCCGGGGCATCCAAGTACGTATCGGAGTGGAACAGGCAGAAGCAAGGAGGAAGGTGGCGAGTTGAGCTACTTCATTGATTTTGGGTGGGGGACTTTGCCTCTTTGCCATATCTGCTTGCATTTCTTAAGGCGCTTGGCTGCCTCAGTTCAATCTGGTGTGGTGGTCTCGAGTCATAGAAAAAGTGCTGTGTTAGGTGATGCAGTCCTTGTGGAGTTTTGGGGATGTAGAAGACAAAAGTAGTAAAATATTAAAAAGAGGAAGCTCTTTTCTGCTGACATTCAACAGCTGCTATTTTTTAATTTCAAGGTTAACCCCTATCACGCTGAAGTAATGTCGCTGCCCTTTCAGGCCACTCTCGAACTCTGTGTATTGCAAAGAGACGTGCACAGCGCCCGGAGGCCTCCCCCCCCCACCTACGCACAGCTGTCCGCCACCTGCTGTGGAGCTCCAATGCTTGCAGAAGACACTTCACATCGCTTAGCGTTGCATTCAGAGCTCCTCTAAGTTTGTGGACTTCCTCCGTTAAATGACTTAGGGCTGCTTAGCAGATGCACTTTAACAGATGGAGGTGCTTTCCATTTCTATGTATTAATTATGTGTATTAAAAATTGATTTTTAATGGGAGCGCTGTAAAAGGCACACATAACACTTAGAGAGTTGTGAGTTTACATCTGTGCTGACATAGCACGACCTCTCTGTGCTCTGTTTCTTGTCTCTCTTTGTTATGCTCCAGCAAAGCAGCAGAGAGTGCTCATCAAGGACACTGAATATTTGGAAAGTCTAGTAAATCAGAGTCCTTCCAGTGAAATTAAGTTGAACTGACTGTGAAGCAGTAAATGCCGACTTCCACATCCCTGCATTATACCTCCCACAGTCCCTCTCTTGGCTTGCGTCTGAAGCACCGTGAACATGCTCTCGAGCTGCACAGATTCCACTCAGTATTGATTTTTGCATCCTTTGACTCGTAAGAGCATTCAGAGGGTTATTTTCAGTATTTCATTTTAACTGACGTTAGAAAGCAAAAACACCATTCTGCTTTGGCCAGCTGTCTTTAAGATTGCCTCTGTTTGTTATATTTCTCACATGACTTTGTGACGGGTCATTACAGCATCACTGTCCGTCTATCTCACCGCCCCATCTGTGCTGGCTTTCATCATACCTTTGATGGTGCTTGGGGGACAATAAATGACTCAGCCAGTGCCCTTTGGGTCATTTCTACCCCCGGGTTATTACTGCTTCATTATGCTTCTCCCTTTGTCCTCCATTTGAATAAGAACGTGTGTTAAAGCCTTTGTTTATTATTTGCTCTCTGTTATTGGCGATTTTGTTGATTGTAATCGTACTGCGGTTACATTGCAAACCATTCTTTTTAAAGTTGTTCTCAATATTTTGTCCGGCCATGTTCTAGGTTTTTTTTTAATGTTCTTTTTATAAAAGAATAATGATGAACTCAGCATTTTTTAAAGAGTCTGATTAACAAATGAATAACTGCTTACAAATTCAGTATATAGATGTTAAAAGACAGATATAATAGGCTTTACTTGTCGTCTAATTTGCATTGGATATGCTACAGGCAGTACGAAGTTCATACAGGGGCCACATCGCAATCTAGATCAACAGTTCAGTTAAAAATATTCTGCTCATTTTAACTCTGTTTTAAGTGTATTATGCTGCAGTTTGTATATTAGTTGTTTTTTTCTTTTAGTTCATTCTTTTGGGCATTCAACAACGATATCTTGCACTGGATTTTGGGAAAATCACGTTATTATGCAACATTCCTGCCTCCAGGCAAGGCCATCTACAATGGGATTGTAATGGGAGAGAAACTGGGCCGAGCAGTGAGTAACAGAGTGTGTTTGAGGTAGCCGAGAGGATGAGGTATCTCTGTCGGCTGCCTCCCCGTTATGAATTCATGCACACGGAAACGCACACTTTGTCAGTCAGCCACTATTTGCCTGCACTGCTTCTCTTTGTCTCTGTTTTGCTCTTTTTTTCATCTGCACCCTCACTGTTTTCATTACCACAATAATTCCTCCGTCATTCTGTCATCCCCTTTTTATGCATCCCCCCCCCTCACCCATGCTATGCAGTTCTCTGGGACTGCCTTTACGCTCAGCTAGATCTTCCTTTCTTTCCTGTGCCGTTGCCTCCGGCCTCGTGCTCACCCCACCCCCGTGTCTATAGGGACAATTGGGAGGAAACAAAAGAGAGCGGACAGCACAGCCTCTTGAGTTTACAGTGAGCAAGTAAAGAGAAGGGTGTTAACATATTGAGTCTGCTTTTATGGAGAACTACTCAAACCTAATTTAGGTAGCAGTTAAGTGGTCGGAGCTGCCAATTTGAATTTACCAAAGAGTGAATGTGTGCACACTCTGGTCAGTAAAAGATAAATGGTGTTTTTAAACTTAATGGAAGGTTGGAGTACTTTTGGATGATGGTTCCAGGATGGGGTTTGCGGTGTGGTTATGTCTTTGTGCGTCCTGCTACTGAATGGATGCTACATAATTTAGAAGCTATTATTTTTGCACCCTACTACTGAGAAGAAAGAACAGTAGAGGGAATGACAGACAGTGTTGTCTCAGCTATGTCTGCTTTAAAAGCAATACATTTACGAGTTCTGTTTTAAGTCCTGTATATGTTTTGACTTTATTGTCACAAAAGCATAATCACTGGTGTTCCTCTCATTCTGTCACTTTCTCTACTTCTTCTGCATTGCCTGCCTGCAGAGGAATCACAAGACAGAGGCATGGCAATTTAACCAAGCCTGTCACATGCTGCTTAATTCAAATAGGCTGATAATTTGCCCTTTCACTCGTCCTCCCTCCCTGGTGCAAGGGCAACAACTAACCTGCATGTTACCATGACGATAAGAGGGGCCGGGTGGCCTAGTGTTTGTTCGTTCAGCGGGAGTTTCCCCCTTTTCTCTCCTCTGTTGAAAAATCCAAAGCTGTCTCCCACCCATCCCCCCCTCTGTTCATATTTTCCACCTGCGCCCCCACATCTCCATCTCATTTACTGTGTTCACCTCAATTACACCCAGTTTATGCCAGCTCTCATCATTCAAAAACTCCACCCTGCTTTAAGATGTCGCTCTCTCTCCAGCTCTCTTTGTCTCACCTTGGTGAGCGCTCCCATCCGTCTGTCTGAGGACACCAATTAACACATATACAGCCCCGTCTGTGAAACTGCAAAGTGCTAAATTGTAATTTAAAGAACTTCTTTATATGTAGCATTTTCTTGTATTACCTTTTATTTTTGGTCAAAGTGTGAAAGGACTGTGGGATAACCTAAAACAGGAAGCCTCACCTTACTCTCTTGGTTCCCTCTAATGGCATGTAGACTGATTTTATTTGAAGGACTCACTCACTTGCAGTGAAAAGTATTTAACATTTATGCTAGCTCCCGAGTGTCTTGTCTCAATGCCGCGCTTCTGCTCGAGCCAATATTAACAGAGCCTCCATTAACAATTCAACTGGCTCCCACAGCATCACAAACTCGTTGAATTATAGGAAAAAAAGGATTGCTTTTTTTTTAATAAATATAAATAATTTGTGTCAGTGAGAACTTTTTTTTTTTTTTTAAGGGGGCTAGCAAATGTTAGCTAGCAAACATCTGGCTACCATGTCTGCTAGCTAGAAATTTTGTGACAGGTAAGCAGGTAACATTTGGTAACATTTACAGTTAGAAAGTAAATGCATTTTTTACAGTACTAATCATGACAGGGGTTGTTAGCCAGCTTGCTGTAAGCCATGCAACCATCTTCCTCTTCTTTCATCTGGCTCCCTTAGGGTTCACTACATCAGATCATTTGCTTTAGTCTGAACCTATCTCTCGCCTCCTCCTCATTTACACCAAACCCTCCCTCACTACAAACATGAATCCTTTTTGTGGTCTCTTTTCATCCTGCCTGGCAGATCTCTATTCAGTTTTTTTTGTCCTATATATCCACTATTCCTCATCTGCACGTCCTTCTAACTTTGTCTCCAAACTGCTCGCCCTGAGCTGTCCCTCTGGTACACTCATTTATAATCCTGTCCCTCCAGATCACTCCCACTGAAAATATTAATATATTCAATTCTGCCACCTCCAGCTCAACCTCCTGTCTTTTGTCAGACCCAGTGTCTTCAAATAACATATAATCGTAGGTCTCACTACCATCTTCTTCACTCTTGCTGCTATGCTTGTTACACCCCTGACACTCATCCCGACCCACTGCCTGCACCCTTTTCTTAGCTCTTTTGTGCATTGTTCAATGCTTCAAATGGTTTAGGCTGGGTATTTAAATTTGTCCACCTTCACTGCCTCTGCTCCTTGCGTCTTCACTCTTACCCATATCTCCCTCTTACTGTCATGTATTGTACAAGCCATGCAACTACAGACAGTATAAAAGATGGACATAGCTATAATGATTTTACCCAGAGGTTTCTAAAGTCCCATTCTGAAGCCCTACGAGTGCTGTCACAATCTTGGTTTCAAAAAACAGATGTGACAAGGAAGGGCTGGTCTGACTTTGCTCATTAGCTAAAGACTTGTGATTGGCTGTGTGCATTAACACCATTTTGAAATGTCATATAACCATTTTTTTGGTCAGTATTGCCCAAATGTAGTGACTGAGCCAATAAACTCAGTAGGGATGTTTTTACAGAGGTTCAGATAGAAAGCCATTTTCCCATAGACGTCTGCAGTCTGTGGGCAAAATCTAGAACCGCAGCTATTGCCATCTGGTGGCAGGTTTAAGGCACTTCAGTGTTGGCGTAATCAGAAGCTATGTTCACGTTTTAAACTTTCTACACACGCACAATAGGTATCTGCACTACTGTCTTTACCATGTTCAAGTCACCTTTTAGTCAAGGCTGATGCTTCTGTATAAATGATGGAATAATGAAGACAGAAGACATTACATGCAGCTATAAATGACTGCGCCAATCTGTTAGTGCCCAAAGCAACTGCTAGTAGGTTATTGATTCAGCACTATATATTTATTTGTGGCCAATTTCCACTTGTTCCAGCAACTGCCAGCAAACATTGGAGAAGGTTATTAACTGGACTCTAGGCCTGTGTAACTGAATCTTTGGCCATTAATTTCAAAGCTGCTGCCATCAAACTCCAGCAACCACTCACTGATCAGTTGGGAATACATATTTCTCCCTTGCAGCCGGTGTTTTCTAGATGGTTGACGACTGGTTTCTAGGCCTGTGTAACTCGGGCCTTATTCACGTGATGTGACAGCAAAACCTGAACAGAGGTTCATGGAAAATTCGCTTTTTGTTGTCTTCTTCTGTGACCTCAGTAAACACGATTATCACGACTTTCTGTGCTGAATTCCTAGTTTGAGGTCTAACATGAAGTTTCTTATGATCACTGTTAGAGCTGAAAAGAAGGATTATCCAGGATATCGGCACTGGCTAAGGATTGGGCTGTTTTAAGTCTTTAGCCAATGAGCATGCGGTATCTTCGGGCTCACATCAGATTTCAAAACGCCAAGATGTTGACTGTGAAAATGCTCTGCTCAATGCTTCATTAATGGGCCACGGTTGGTAGATGATTCATGAAAAGAATTTAAAGCACCTCACCAGGACCAGTAGAAACAAATAGTGTTTTTTAGGTGGGAAGGGAGTAAAAGTTATAAAAGATTTGCTGTGCAAAAAGAGCAAACGTGTAAATGCTTTTATCCAAATATACCCTGCAGCTGTGAGGACTTTCATATAAAGTGTTGCTACTTTTCTGATTTCAGAGAATTTTCAGATTTGCAGTTCACCTGGCTGTTTATAGCAGTTAACGGCATATTCCTGTAAACTCTTCCGTCGCTGAATTTTAATCCCACCACTTCACTCGCAGGACACATGACATCACAGGCGCGAGAACAGATGGCTCAGCACTGAAAAGATTTCAGGAAAACTAAAAAGGAAGAGTGGAAAGGAGGGGACTGAGCTCGAATAAACCCATCTGCTCACAGATGGATGCAGATTTCATTTGGGCCTGTTATGACAGTCTTGTTGCTATTTTTGTCACCACTCTCCATCTTTCGCAGAAGGTGGGATGGGGGCTAAAAGGAGGGGTTGAGAGGGAGAGAAGTGTACTCAGAAATGTATGAGGAGGTGTCTTGTCTGCTTTCCAGTTGGATTCAAGATCCCAGAATGCAGCTGGCCTTGTTAACATGGCTGATGCAGGCGTATTTATTATTGTTTATGTGTGTTATTAGCACACAAATCACAATAAGTGCTGACAGCAAAGCTGGAAACTTATTTGTATGGTAAGAAAGGCAGTTAAATCCAGCGAGCTGTACTGATATAAGGGTTGCTCTGTGTACGGCATATTGCTTCTGTTATTTAAAAGTTATTTATTTATACATACTGAAAGCAATGGCTTAATCACAGTGGGCACTTAAAGCAGTTCAAGCTACTTTTCCCACTACTTCACAATTTCATGTAATCGTTGCACAACTTAAGTGTTAACGTCTTCCTCATACACGAATGCGTCACTAGTAATTATCCAATAATATAATTCAGTTTGCCTACATTTTGCATTTGGTACTTGAAAAACATTTTAAATCACAAGAACCTTTTAGAGGAAAAAAATGTGGTGTTTTCTCTCTGAGGAGTCAAGCTGTCTAATGTGAAAAATGTAATTAAACTCAGTGTCACTTGTGTGCAGTTAAGTTTAATATACAGTCTTTGTAATTGACTTTGCATTTTAGTACTTTGTAGTAAAATGATAGTATTACCTAAAGAAGAGACCTCTGGTCTTTCTTATTGCTGCGTGGATGTTACAGCAGAGTTCTCCTAAAAAAAAAGGTTTCCTTGCAATGACACAAGGCACTTGATTCATTTCCTCCTGTTCTCACCCTCTGCAGTCACTCATATTCCTGGGCTGTGTGGCGGCTGCGGGGCTCGGCCTCAACCTTCTGTGTCTGGCCATCTACCTGAGCTGCTTGTGCTGCTGCCGTAAAGAGGAGGAGGAGGAAAGCAAGAAACCCAATTCCTGCTGCGTCACCTGGTCGGCCGTCGCCGCCGGCCTCATCACGTGGTGAGAGAATCACGACCCAGACAGTGTGTTGTGAATAACCGTGATTACAGTTCACACACGCTCTCCGCTGCTGTCTGCAGTTCTGTGTTTTCCCATTTTATTTATTTGTTGTTCTGTATTCCTCATACAGAGCTGTAAGTGGAGTGATGTTTTCACTGCACATTCTCTATTCCCACACTAACTTATTAGTCTGTAGCACGTAGACTCTCTGTGTATTTGTCCACTCTGTTTGTCTTTTTGTCTTCCCATTTGTATTCTCCTGGCGTTCGGAGCCTCTCTCTCTGGTCTTCGTAAACACTGTAGATTCATGCATCTCTACCATTTGTTCATTTCTAGTGATTTCTAGTTTTGAAAATGTTCCACAGAAAGAGTCAGGATTTGAATTTGTGTTGCTGAAAATGGCTCTTTAGGAAACTATGGTCACTATATTTTGAGGCACAATAAAAATTCATCGAGCGCTGAGTTTACTCTGGTATTAACAAAATATCCCAGTGGTATTTGTGGCTGTAACGCACTATACCAATGTGTTGATGGAAGCTATCCTGATGTGGGCGTATTGTCAATGTTCTGCTGACAATGTGGAAGTGCAATTGTGCATTACTGGCTAGGGCAGCCAGCTGGGAGACAGAGCTCTTCTATTATGCAAATTTCAATTAAACCCCCCCCAAAAATACCAAAAAGCAAAATTCTGGTGGATCGGTTTCTGTACAATAAGCAGTACAATGAGCTCCATGTCTTATATTTATATTTTGGTAGGACAATAGGGGATGGGTGCATTGATTCACTGAAACATATGCACACATGGAAATACAGTCTATAATATTTTGTATGACTGGCTTTATTCATCGGCACAGCTTCAGATCTTTCAAACCTCTTCTTTGAAAGCAGGCTGTCTTTTGTTCTAATCTCTCTCAAGATGATCCCACGCTGTTTCGATAATGTTGACATTCAGGTTCTGGTGAGGCCAATCTATGACTGATAGTATTCCACTGTGTGTCTGTCCAAGTAGCGTGTTTGGGATCATTGTCATGTCGAAAAAGTGAAGTTGAGATGCTTTCCGGATCTAAAATCAAAATCTGTGCTTTTCTGTTTTCTTAATTTCATCAATTTTGACACCACTGGATGAAATGTCTCTCCGAACTTTGACAGAGCTTCTACCATCCTTTACGGATGGATGGCTGCAGACAGTCAGTGTTGTACATCTGTCCAACCAAACTGGTGATTTGAACCACAAATTTCAAATCTGAATTCATCTTTCCCTAAGACTTTGTGCAACTGATTTTCAGTGCAATTCTTTTGGCATACCACAGCCCTTTCTCCCCGTTTGCCTTAAGGATGGCTTCTTGGAAGCCACTCTTCCACTGAGACCATTACTGATCCTCTAGCAAACAAGTAGATGGATCAACTGTAGGCCTACATGCATCTGTCACTTCCTCTGTCAGGTCTTTGGTGGATATTTTCCCATGTCTTAAGGTTATAAAGGTCATCTTAGAGTTTCAGATACAGTTCATCTGCTGTGGATATTTTTTTTTTTAGAGCTGCTAATTCTTATTTTTTGTTCTTCACTTGTCCAATTTCCATACTTCATACATTTCCATACATAGTTTTAGGCTTTAAAAACAAACAAAAAGCAGGTACGAGGAGTGGAATAAAAAGGGACGCAAAAGCAGCCAATGCCCAAAGAAAAACTCTGGAAAGCCCAGAGAACTACAGCTTAAGACCAGTGTTAAACATGAGACATTCTGGCACCTTGGAAGCAAAATATGAAGAAATGAGGAGTACTCAAGGCCTTTTCACAGTACTGCAAGATGTACACTGCACATATGCAGGCCAAAAGAATGAAGAAATATAGAGGGAGAAAAGACAACTATAGTATTTTAAAATTTGATTTCAGTTGTATTATTAAATTA
>VOQK01001471.1:0-14635 GCA_015052645.1 Benitochromis conjunctus
ATAACAGACAGATGCTTTCACCTTCTTTGCGTAGTGTGGCTAGTTAATCTATTAGAGTAGCTCGTGCCTATGGGTTTTTCTTCTGCTCACAGCGGCTCAGCGGATGGATTGTTGAGGCTTAATTTAACACTGCAAACAATGGAAAACAGCCACAAATAACGGCAGCCGTCATGAGCTTATCAGCCTGAGCAGGGATTACAAGGGAAATGAATCATTAACACTATTGCCACTTGAATGCGGCTAAAGCATGATTGACAGGTTGAAAGCTAGGTGTTAGGAGGGGGGAAACGAAATGGGTGGAGCTGTGGCCTGATACCCACTGAAGCGGGTATCATTATCGGATAAGAGCTCCAGGAGGCCTGGCCAAAATGACCTAATGTGTGCGAGTGGAACGCAATACAGAGTGAAGTAATGGATGAAAAAACATTTAGGTATGAGAGACAGACCGCAATTTAAACTGAATGCCTTAAATGCCTGGTTAAACCAGAGATATTCTGACAAGCTATTCACGAAGTCCATGAACCAACTCAGTCCCAACAACATGCTGACAGCAGGTATTGAATGGTAATGCTGTCCCTTTCTATTTATAGTTTATTGTTGGGTTTTATGTATTAACAGGAAAGCTTTGAGATGTGCAAGGCATAGAGTGCACCGCAACCCCACGGTCGCCTCTCCCAATATGACACCAGGTAGATTTTAATAGTTTTATGGAAAATAGTGGGATGCCATGCTGGTGAAGGGGATTCTGGGTCATGGAGGGATTTGTTAAGTTATTACAGTGTCTGGAGCAAGGCCCTTATCGGCACCTGCCAAGTCTTTGGCGGACCCAGTGGGATTGCACTGACCCTGGTGGAAGTAATGGATATTAGAAAATCTTCCCACTGTGAGGAGGGGGGAATGGGTGAGGGAGCAAGGAAATGGCAGTAAGGGAGGAGAAATGGAAGGAAACCTCAAGGACACAGTGGTATAGTACAGGAGGCTATAACTAAGCTAAGCTCTCCAATTCAAAGAATACAGATAGACAGGTAATTAATTCCTCGATATGTGTATCAGAACTCTTCATTTGGACAATTAACAGTAAAAGGTCATGATTTTTGTGTGGATCAGAAACATTTGCCAAATAATTATGTATTTATTCACTGGCGTGTAATCAGTCGATGTTCAAGCTTGAATCATCCTTTCAAAGTAGAATAAATTTTACATGTAACAAATCCTCATTGTTAATATCTAAAACTCTATAATGTGATTTTACTGCATATTGCAGGCAGAGTCAGGTAATTTTGATATGCGGTGGGAACACTCTGAAATGTCTTAAAAATTGGCTTCCAAAGGATATACAGGCTCTTTAAATGTATTGTCAAATCTACCTGCAAAGCCTGGACATAATCAAAAGCAGCATTTGCTCCAAATGATGCAAAATCTCATTCAGAAATATGAACCTGATAAGCCTAAAAAAGGTTTAAAGGATTAACTTAAAACTTTGAGTTTTGAATTCTCCCACAGCAAAGGTGATAAAGTTCCCTGGTGTTGTTGATCTACTCGAAGACACAGTAAATATCTTTAGCATTATGAAAAAATGTAGAGCAATGATGTATTGTCGTCCCTGCTTGACACCAATGCCAGCTTGCATCGACGCACCAGACAACAGACACAAGTTTCATGTTACTGTCAATTCGCCCCAGATCATAATGTTTTTTCTCTGGGTGACAACTGCCATTTTAAGTGACAGTAACAAAATTCAGCTCCAATCATGAATAAATGGGAATGGCAAAATTACATGTTATCCAAAGTGAAATGTACCATGTAATCACGATGCACTTTAAAACAGGAATTAAGGTTATAAAATAGTCTTACTCGTCTGAATGAGTTTGTCTCTAACAAAAAAATAAATTTAAAAAAATGTAAAAAGCTGGAGGCAGATTTGAAGATGTTAAGATTTTCGTCTTGAGTGACCATGGGCGTCAGAAATGAGAACTGGGAGAAATTAGCATATCAGTGGGACAGCTCAGGTTAAGTGATTTAGAGACAAAGTTAGAGAAGCAGGGTTTAGATGGTTTGTACCTGTCCAGAGGAGGGATTCTGGATACAGTGGACAAAGGATGTTGAAGATGGAGCTGCGGGGCAGAAGCAAAAGTGAAAGACCACAGAGAGCATTTATAATGTAGTGAATGAGGCCACGCAGAGAGTTAGTGTGGCAGAAGAGGATGCTAGGAGTAGGGCAAGATGGAGGCAGATGATCTGCTGTGGCGACTCCTGATGGGAGCAGCTGAAAGCAGAAGAAAAAGAAAAAAAAATGCACCTAAATAGCAAAGTCAAAATACAAAGAAAGTGGTCAAGATGTTTGCTCTGCATACAAATACACAACAACTCGGCTTTGTAGTTGTTCTGTAATCCTGCTGACATACAGACAGACAGCCTAACTAACAAGCCTGCACTGAAGACATCTCTGCTAAAGCAATGTGAGAGTTTGATGGGCCAACAAACAGCTAAAATACCAAGGTCTTTCAGAAATTTAAATTTCACTTGAATTGCCATACTATGACAAGTCTGCTGCATGTTACCTTTGTACGAGTCTGGCTGTGCAACCTTTCAGCGTGAATGAAGACTGAACGTTATTGGCGACGACGCAACCACATCTCACATTAAGAGGGAGAAGCTCTCAGAGTGGGGCTGGCTTTCTGACAAATGCTTTATTATCACAGGTTGCCTTTGTCAAGGTTACAGCCACAAACAATGCAACTCATTTGCTTACAAATGCACTTCAGTCATCCGCTGCGCTGTATGAATGGCATTACATAATATATTCCAAAGCAATATGGGTACATTTCTTTTGATTAAGCCTTGCCTTCAGACATACCAGACACAAACCAGGCCAAACAAATCAAAGCGAAGCATAAATGTTTCAGAGCTTGTCATATCTCCAGTTGGTTCTCAGAGTAAAATGCTTTCCCTTTTACTTTTATGCTAATCTTACAGGCAGACACAAAATGATATCCAGTTGCTGAACTGTCAGGAAGGAGGTAGGATCAAGTGACTCCTTACCGGGATGCAAAAATAGACCGAGGAGAAACAGATTCTTTGGTGCTGTAGAGGCTTTAATGTTGGTCTGTCATTATGCATCCTGCGTGGATCTGGGCTCAGAAATGACAATGTTTAGACATCCGACCTGGCCCTACTGTGGAGTAAACACCCCAGAACCAGAGCACACTGCAGAAACAGCCATGTTAATCATTCATCGGGCTGGTAGGATATTGACTCAATATAACAGCTTAGATGGAAAGCGCATTAGGACACGGGCAAAATCCATTGTCTCCATTTCTCACTCTTGTACTCCAAGTTCCAGGGGCAGACGGAGGATTTAGAACGCCAGGAAGACACATAGTTTTGCTTTTGAGATTTGAAACCTAGAGGATAGAGGAGGATTTTTCTGGCTGCACTTTTCTTGTAAGGCAAGAAAAGAAAAATTACCGGCAGTAAATAGATGAGTATGATAAGGCCCCCTAAATACAAGTCTTATCTCTCTCTCTCAATTTGAAAGTGCCACGGAAGAAATAGGCCACGTTGTCACTCAGGCTTTTAATTAAAAACAGAGGAAACGACTGTGTGTATGCGTGCGTGTAGGCGTGCAAGCATGCATGTGCGTCTTTCGATGCGTGTGTGTGTGCGTTTGTGAGTCCCCAAGAGAGAGTAGTTTTAAAAACATTTATTCACACTTAATGCTTATCACCTACAAATGACCTTGTTCTTGTAACACTAATTTTGTCTGTGACTGGTTCAACTTGCCTGCTCCAATCTCATTCACATGGTGGCAAACGGAGTGAATGAAACGGTGGGAGAGAGAAGAAAAAGCGAGAGACAGACAGGGAGAGAGGGAGGTGACGTGACCCCGTGTCTATTAATCAACAACTCAGCTATGGGCTCACATCACTAGAGAAGATAACGCCGGCTGTTGTCACACAGGTGGAAGTAATGGCTAGGAAGCAACCTCTTCCGATAGCGGCTTGTCCAAATGCTGAGACGTGGACTGACAAAGACACGTACAAGGCCGAGAAACAGAGAGCCGCTGTCGGGCTTTTGACTGATAACAGTTTGAGTGAGAGGAGTGCAAGTGAAGAGGAACATGTCGAACCGGATAACACAGAGGCCCAAATGTGATTATGGATCATCATCAGTTAGGGAGCATTCCTCTAAACATTGATTTGTGCCTCTTTGCATTTATTTCAGGCACAGCGAAAAACAAAAATGGTTATAATTGAGTCTAAGGGTTAATCTAAACTAAATAAAGTATAATATTGTATTGCTTTGGGCCATTCGCCTTTCTTTCTGCTGAAGATACACAGAAATGATCTATCACAGCGTTTTCAGACTGTCAGACAAAAAGGCCATAATGTATTATTGCAGCAGGTCCACATGAAAAAATGATATCTTTCCTGACATGCAGGTACTGTGGTACTCCATTAGAAAATCTTTGCCTCTGTTCTTTGCTATATTTGAAATGCAAGCGATAATGGACTAGCCATTTTAAATGTAATTATGTTCAGTTGTGAAGGAGACAAAGTTAAATATGAAAGCGTAATGAAAGTGAAGCCTATGTAATTTTTGTATACTGATCAGATTTAAATATAGTCAAATTTAAGTATGTTATATTCAGTCCATGCTTTTTTTCATTTCAGGACACACTGCTTGATTTTTATACCTGCCTCAGTATCCCAAGGTAATTGTTAATAATTACATTTAGGACTTGTTACTGTATTGTATTTGCCATACAGCAGAGTAATTAAATTAGCTGTCTAGAAATAGCACAATAGCGCACTTCTGCAAAAGACTTACATGCAACAAGTCATCAGCAAATTTCACAGAACATAAACAGTAATCCGAGGCTTAATGCACAAAGTTAGTTTAACCTATACAAACACCACAATTTCACAAATCTAGGAACTAAGAAAAATAAGATCAACCCCATAGGAGAGCAATCTAAAATGCATAGCAATCCATATGGAAATATATGCACATTACAACCACCTGATACAAGAGCCTCAAGAACAGCAATGAAGCGCACAAAAAGCAAACACTTATTTTGCTAAAGCGAAGCAGTGATCCCTGATGTCTCAACGAATGTTTTGGATGGAGCTCTCATTATCTTAAACAGATAAACTCCTGGACATTCCAAGGGGTCCACGACAAAGTGAGATTAATGGGTTTGCGAGCTTCGTGGAGCTCAAAGTCAGAAATTTCAGTGCCATGAAAGCAGCTCACTTTTTAGCTGGCTAAATCACCATGGTAACTTATGCTAAACACATAACCTGGTTGGGAGCAGATTAAAATTGGCTGGAAGCACCATGTTTCCACTGATTCTTTATTTTCAACATGTTTTCAGTGAAAAATAGATTCTCTCCTGAGGTAATGATTTCATATGCACAACCTGTTAAACCATACCTTGCTAACACCACTGAATGAAGCCCAACTGTAAAGCTGCAAACTGTGCATCATAATATCACGTGAATTTGCATGTACTGAGTTTGTGATGCAGAAAATGTTGAAATGTTTTTAATGCTTGATTCTAATCTGCTACTAAGTCTTTCACACTATTTGAACTGCAGTCACTAAGACACAGAACGCACACCAATACGACCTGTTCAAACAATAAAATTAATTTCTTTTTCATCTGCCGACAAACTAAAGTGATTTCTACATCTCTTTTATTAGACTATGAGTCTAAGTTTCTGAGCTGTACAAGGGCACACTCATTGTTAAAATAAACATATTAATTCAAATTAAAATGTTAAATTCCAAGATTAACAATTTTCTGCAGCATTAATTTCGTGTCTTAATTGCTTTTTATTGTTATATTGTTATGATCTTTATAGATTTTTAGTCACCATTTTATCTGATAATCTGTCTCTGATTGGAGATGGCTGCAATCCCAGAGATCATTTTGTACAGATGAGTTTTATGACGTGTGAAACACCTCCTTTTATGTGAGCATGCACAGAGTCTGAGACAGAAAGCTAGGGTTGATCGGGGATTTACGTAGGTTTTGCCAGGCCAGCTAACACAAAGAAAGGCAAGCTATCTTAACTTCATAGTATACCTCTGTAGACAAACCAGCACATTCTTCCATAACCCAACGTTTAACATTACCCTCTACCAGAGACACACACAAGCAATAACCAAAAGCAAAATCTTCAAAACAAACTGAGCCCAAAATAAATCGTATTATTCTGGATATCATTAATATCTCCCAGTATCAGCATATAACTTATGTTGTGTCTCTGCTATTGTAGGGCCTTTCAGACATTGTATAGTGTTATGAATCATTCAGGAACACTCCCAAAAGGTAGATTCTGTTCATCTGGATGTAACGTTTTCAATGGGAGAAACGTTTCGTCACTCATCCAAGTGACTTCTTTGGTCTCAGCTGACTGCAGGTTTCCCCAACCTTATAGACAGTACATATGCACAGTAACTGAAACCAATGGTCATGACAATTTGCATATTAATGATCAAGGAACTGACCTCACAGTCCATTGTTCTTTCAGAAAATATGCACAATAACTGATGGTCAGGGGTTCAAATCCACCAAACGACTACCCTGAGGTACCCGTGAGCAAGGTACCGTCTCTATACATTGCTTCCCAGGCGTTGGATTGGTGGCTGCCCACTGCTTCACTGAGTGAATGGGTTAAATGCAGAGGACTAATTTCCAACGGGATTTAATAAAGTAACTATCAAACCACAGCAATTCAACAAGATGATAGCATTGCCATGCAGCACTAACCAAACGAAAAAGTGACTACAAAACAGCCCTTAAAATACCTGCAGCCTCTAGTAGCTAGCTAATGTTAGCTCATAGATGTCAAAAAGCTACTGCACAGCAAAACGAGCAACTAATACACAAATGCTGACAGAATATTATCGGATTGGGTTTTTTTTTTTTAAACAAAACGGCTCTTCCTACCTTGGTGAGGTGAAGGTAGGCTATTACGTTGCACCTCATGAGAAAATTAGGGCACACCAAATTCTAACACAAATATCCAAAACCCCAGTTTACATGTAGGCTTTGACAAATGGCAGACAAAATTTGTCCAAGCAGCATCTATAGCAGGTCTTGGTTAAGCACAGTTTCCTCTTTAAACAGAGAGGTTCTTGAGCTAATACTGTAACATTACTAGGCTGCAGAGGAAATGATACCTTACCAGTGTCAGTCACAGCTAGTGACATTCAATAAGTGTAGATAGGTATGGTCCATTGTGCTTTATTCAGATCTCCTTCACCCTTATTTTTACTTTGTTGCATATGCTAAACTGTGCAATTTCAGGCTTTGCCAAACTAAAGTTGTCTAGTTTGAAAGAATAGTGATGCCTTTGATCCCAGATCCAGAACAGTGGTGCTCTGTTGCATTGTGAGAGACCTCCACCTTTATAATGGTTTTGTGAACCAAGGCAACCTGGGACCAGATTCTGACAGTATAAGAAATTTAAGATGACTTACTCACTATGTGGTTCGTGGTATAACTTATATCGTCATACATGTCATTTGACATTGCCTGCTGATCACTTTTTAAACTTTTTAAACTGGTCCAATTGGTGGAAAACAATTCAAATAAACCAGACAGATATATAAATTTTAGGATTTGTGTCAGGAGAAGGATTTGTTTCGTGATATGTCCTCCAGCTGCTATTTCAACTGTGGCAAAAAGACATAGCCTGACACTTAATTTTGTACCGTGGCCCACGTTGCACAGTGTAGCTTGTAGTAACGTGATTTCTGAAATCTCAGTCTGTACTTGCCTTTAGGCCAGCAAAAATTACATATAACATTTTCATTCGGACATTGTGTTGTTCTCACGTATCACAAATCAGTTATCCATCTATCTTCAACTTGCAAGTGAAGTCTAACTGACGAAAATAACTAAAGACACCTGCGTAGATTTGTGGCGCTTTTAAGATTTAAAATGGCTCGAGTCCAAAATTAGAAAACCAACTCAAGTCCAGTCTGGCATGAATAAAGTTTGAAAAGCCTGATGAGATGCTAGCAGGCAGTAGACAGCCGGCACAAGAGCACTGTGGTGACATCATGTTTACAATTACCTCTGAGAGAAATAGGTCATGTAATATGAAAGGGATTGCGTGAGTGTGTGAGCATCCACTCCAGTTTATTTTCCAAGTAATACTGAATGCCAGAACAGCAGGTCTAGAACAGAGGACACTGACTGAAAATTATACTATTGACCATGAACATGGTAGGACTATTGTGCAGCACTATTTAAAATGATGCAAAGGTTTACACCACGGGGGAGGAGTACTGCGGGCAGTTAGGGTAAAATAAGCAGGAGCGTAACTAAATGTAGGTGTTACTGACTGGAAACTTATAGATTTACATTTTTGTTTTGTGTAATTACAAATATACTTTTGTAAATACAGACTGTGATAAATGAACACTTTCTATAATAGAAAAGTTGGATAAATTGATCATTTCAGGTGACCTAAGACACCGACAACAGGCTGACAGTGTTTCTGCGCAGATCCTCTTTTAGGAATTTCATATTCAAGCCCAGTTCACACATTACTTGTATGTTGGTGAGGTAAGCATAAGTATTGTCACTCTTTTTATTCCTCGCAATCTTACTTGTTGGTTAATGCTGTGATCTGCCAGCATCCATTTGTTTTCCCTGTTAATCTGCGCATCTCTGATGTTTGCATGGCTCTGTTTGTCACACTTAATAGTTCTGTTTTTCTCTTCATTCCTCTGTCATTTTCTTGTGATGACAAAGGGCCTTTAAGGCAGCTATTACCTTTCTTCTCCCTCCATTTACCATTTGTTCAGCTGTGCAAGCCCCATTGTTTTAATTTCATGCAAGATGTAGTTTGGTGTTTTGGTTAAATCAAAAGTTTATTCAAAAGTTAAAGCCTTTCATTTTTTTTTTTCAGGGCTGATGGTGGCATTTATGTTTAGCACACACCTTTTATCAATCAAACATTGCCTAATGTTGTGTTTTATGCGTGTGTGCGTGTGTGTGCATAACTACCTAAATGAGCAAGGATTCAGAGATTAAACGAATCAGACTCC
Organism: Benitochromis conjunctus; assembly: GCA_015052645.1. Classification (NCBI taxonomy): domain Eukaryota; kingdom Metazoa; phylum Chordata; class Actinopteri; order Cichliformes; family Cichlidae; genus Benitochromis; species Benitochromis conjunctus. The sequence continues at coordinate 9,070 of VOQK01001471.1, forward strand.
TTGATGTTTTGCAACATTTTATTTGTAGACGGAAGACAAAATTCAAATTTGCATGCTTACTGAAACCGCCCACTCCGTATATCAAGCCACCGGGTGATCAAAAGTCGAGTTAATAGGGATACAGCGCAAGGGGGAGTTTAATTACTAACCTAAAATACTTTAAAATTATGTTTGGACTGATCCTGTTGCTGGAAGCGAGTGTCTGGCAGTGAGGCGAGGCTGGGTTTCGAGAATTTCTGAGTCAAAGCAGCTGCCTTATTTGTGTTGTGGGATTTAGAAAGCAACTGGAGCAGAGATCAATAAGGTGTAATAGGTCTGGGAATGAAATGATGCCAAAGTGTCCCATGTCAATGAATGTGCTTATCTCTGTCTGCCAAACTCCAGTCTACTAGCCCATGCTTACTCACCTGTAGATTACCGATAGTGAACTGGAGAGCTCGTAGAAGCACTGAATAAGGCCTGAGTTTAACTCTGTGCCCTTGACTTATCTGTAGAGCCAGGGGTATTACTCCTTTATAAGCAGCTGCAGATGTATGGCTTTTCCAGTGAGAGGTTATGTTAAAGACTTTAAAGAATTATTTTTTGACTTCATTACATAGCCTAGAGCAGAGAACACATAGTATCACGAGGGAAAGTGTCAGGGGTAGATGTATAAAAACTATCCTGATCCATGGATTATACCCGCATATAGCAAATATCCTGTTATTTTCCGAATGTGGTGGCTCCTGAGTTCAGAGTGTTGGGAATATTGCATTTTATTTTTTAAACTCTAGACTGCATCACATATATTTACACTCGATATTCAGTGTTAAACAGTTCATGAAGACTTAATTTAATTATGAAAATTACCTTTTCTTATTGTAGCCCACACTTCTCTCCTCCTTTCTTACCCACCTGCATCACATGCATATTTTGCACTTGTGTCTTTGAGGTTGCAGCATTGTAAACAGCAGGCAAAACCCTCTCCTGGCATAGTCCGATAAGGCATGTGAACATGCACCCTGCTATTCTCTTATCTCACTGACATGCACAAAACGCCCCCATGCCAGCGCCGAGCGTGACATGAGCAGCCCAGCATTATTAGCGTGATAGGAATAGGTCCTTTTATTCACGGACGTGACGAACATAGCAAATGCTGCAGAACCTTAGCTACTGTCGTCATCGCTCTAAACGAGTTTTGCCCTCTTGGAGGAAAGCTGCGCGTTCAGGTTGGTCTCACTGGAAACGTGAAGCCAGTGGCGAATAGCGAGGCAAATTGAGGAATGAGTGACAGGTTAACACCTGTCAACTGCATGGCAGGAGCAGGTGCTGATCTCCTGGCCCGCCTCATTTGACAACTTATTGCTGATGGAGAGTGTTAAAGCTTGACCAACTGATTCAACCTGATATGGATGGATTTTCACAAGAAAGCATCAGAATTTATGTATTTATTGCATTTAAGCAAGTTTGGAAGAGACATTTTAAAGATTTTTTTCTGTATAAATGTTTGGCTATTCACCAAAAATTAATTAGACACTCAGTTTGTTTGTCTCAGTTATTGTTTTTCTGCACAGCAGTGGCCGTTTCATGCCTGAGATTAGACAAAGCTATTCTGACATATATCCATGTCTTATACTACTTTACTATGAAGGTATGTTGATGCTTATTTGTTTATTGAAAATCTTCCCACTGACAGTGATTTTAACTACCTACACTTGTCCTTGGCCAGGTTCTTGACAAATAAAAGGTCAATTATAAAAGAAGTGAAAGACAAACTACCAGGTGTGTTATATTCATTATCTTGGTTGTGGATCATAGCCTTTTATTATCATACATTGCTCACTAGCAGGTTTTTTAGCAGATGACTCAGACAGAGAAATGTGTGGGCCGCAAGAAAAGTATTGACCTAGTAAATGGAAAGCCCGGTTGAAAGTCCTCTTGTGTATATTTCTGTATCGCCCAATAGAAATACTCTAGTCTACAGTTTATCAGTCAGATAAACTAGTCACATAGTGTCACAGTCAAGGTTACAGATATAAAAATGGTACCCTTTATATTCTATTCATACTAGAAGAGTTAACATAGGATCAATATTCTGAAAATACCGAGGCATTTATAGTTTAAACGGAGACCGAGGGGTTTATTGCAAATGCAAGGGGTGTCAGAAGCTAGGAAGGATAAGAGGATTTTTTAAAAAGGATTGAGGTAACAAAAGATGGCATTTCCATTTTTTTTTTCTGTTAAAGAAAGGTTGGAAATTTGTGTTTATGTACATATATATATATATATGTGTACAAAATAAATGATGCAGTAGTTCTGGAGCACTGCAGAAAACCAAAAATGAATTTACATAGATTCAAGTAGAATTCAAAGAGCAACATTTATGATTTATTGGTTGTTATAAACCCATGACAAAGCAGAAAGAAGTAATATAGTATAAATAGAGAGAATTACATTATAACAAATCCCAACTGAAGCAAACAGAAGCATACTATAATAATAAAAAATGTTATATTATTTTGAATTGTATTTAAAATGTTCTTGTTCCTGAAAGGGTCAGAATATGTCTCTTCTAGATGTGGTGACATTGGCCGTGGTGTGTAAGGGTGGATGGCAGTTGTCTCCTTATGTCAAACATGATCTTTTCCACTGATAAGTGTGAGACTATATGACAGCAGTCTAGAGGAAATGACTTGCGAAGACTCTGTGTCGCTGCAAGCATGCCAACATGTTTCACATGATCAACCAGGACTGATTTTATGTCATATGTTTATGTCTTGCAGCAACATTGCATTGAATCTCCTCCTCCCTTTTTGCCCTCTACATTGACCAGCGTCATACAAACATGCACAAACAAGCAACTTTAAGGTTATTTAAAGGACAGTGATCAATAATGCTCCTGTAACTCCTACTTAATCTCCATAATGAGCTTTATTGCAGCAATTAATCATGTCCTCGCAGCCAGTGCCCAGCCTCCCAGAAGAATGCTGGCAGAATAAAGGCCAGGCCCGGCTGGTGCTGCCTGCAGACTCTCCAGGTGGAGAGACCCACTCTGTGAATTAGGCTGACCTCTCAAGTTGAGCTGATAGCTGTTTGATTTTGTGTGTTTACATTAGAAACTACATCAAGCTTATATTAAAAAAAAAATCTCTCTCTCTCTCTCTCTCTCCATATATATATATATATATATATATATATATATATACATGTATATTAGTGGAAAAGGACTCACTCGTGTAATTGTAATGAATAAAATTAAGTTAAACTTATATTAAGTGAAAGTGCTAAAATATAAATACAGTTTTGTCATTGTGCACTCAATGAATTAGTCTCTGAGGCGTTTGCCACAGAAACCATTTTATGAAATAAAACCAATGTCATTTTTTAAATAATACGTATCGCCGGTATATTTAAGTTCCTAAACGTTTGTTCCTTAGATTTGTTATTACTAGAGCTCATTTTGAATATATCACCATCCATATTTTTTTCTCCTCATATCACTATCAATATCATGAAATTTAAATTTATAACTTACCTCCTCCAGACTTCAAGGGTCATATTGGATTTAATGCGTTGGGCTTTCATGTGTATTGAAATCTGTTAAAGTGATAGCATCTCTGCGCAGTTTGATCAAGCTTTTCTCTTTTGGTGCTGGCATAAATGGGTAATCAATACTCTATGTGAGGAGGCAAAACAAGTAAGGCAGGTCGGAGAGGTAGCAGGAGGTAGCTGCGGCGGATGGCACAAGGCCTCTTATGATGAATGATTCAGCTGCATTTAGAAAACTATTGATTCTGTCCTGGGCCTAATAGAAGGTGATGATGGCACGAAGGTGAATCCATTACTGAGTAGGAAGCTGCGTGAGGTACGCTGAGAGCTAATGTGTGTCCTTTCCCATTTGTCATCACCACAGTATACGCAACCGGAGGAGCATGCAAGTGTGGCATAAATGTGCTCCTGTCCTCTACACCCATAGGAGGAGCTGGAAGCATTGTCTATTAATCTCAGCGGCGACTTAAAAAAAGAGTCCACATTCTGCAGCTTCCTGTTTGAGGAATTTCCACGTCAAAGCTAGACAGAAAAAGAGGAAATGGAAGTAAAGCTTCTGTCTTTATTCAGTTAAGATCCTCTCTGTCACCATCTAAGCAGTGGTTTGCCAACTGGAAGCAAAGAAGATGACCCCACACACCACACAATCGATAAGTCTTCAGGGACAGCAGTGCGTTTATGAACCAACAAACAGCTCTGAGGAAAGAGCATAATCACTTTTATATACAGTAGCTGTAGTGTGAATTTACCTTTGCAGCTTGTAAAAAGAAAATGTTTCAAAACATTTTAACTGTGTCTTTTTTTCTCTCTCTCGTTCCAGAATTGACATTTTGCTGCAACCGCTGACTCGCACAATGTTTTGACACATCACTTTATTATTGCTGGATCAATATTCTATTATTGTTCAATTATATATAATAAACCAAACTCAGGCAAACAAACAATCCATCAGGAGGGCCAGCGCAAGAGGCGTCTTGTTACTGCCAACAAGGTTGAGGAGGTTTCGGAACAAACAAAGTCTTCTTGATGTGTTGGCTTTTGCCATTTCATTGGCATAGCCATAGGCTGAATTGCTTCACTGTTTCCATGAAGGTCTTGTGACATTTGATTAGAAAGCCTGTTGGGAGTTCTTACATGCCTTTTTCCTGAGATGTTTGAAGTGTTTGCAGTTCAGTGGAACTGTATAAACAGCAGCCGTAAAGCCTCAGAGGTCTTTTCTTAGAGAATCCAAAATGGTGTGTCTTTCCATCATAAATCTTTGACTAACTAAACCATCGCATCTCATCTAAGAGTAAGAAACAAAAAAACCCCAAAAAAATTGTATGTCTGTAAAGGTGTGCATATTTTTTTTCATCATCTTTTCATCTACTGTTGTCTTAGACTGATTGGCGAATGATAAGTGATTTTAATTCTGCGAGTTTTCAGTGTTATCTTATAAGGGCAAATTATATTGCAATTAACTGATAGTTTGCAAATATTTGCAAAATAAAGGCACTTTTTTTCTTGGCTGTAATTATAGAATATATCACATGCACATGCTTCATCCAAGACGGCACAAAGCAGTATTCATTGTATGTTGCCGTGAGACCATGAAATCTGTGACTAAACATTACTGAGACGGTACAGTAGAACAAACCTAGATAAGTTGACATCACCAACATCATTACGATCATGACTGTTGTTTTGTGTCACGTCTGTAATTCCGCACTCTGCGCCTTTCTGAAGGCTGCTCTCCTCTCTTTATCTTAACATGCAGCCGTTTGCTCGAGGGAATAGTATTTTTAGCTCAGGAAAAAAAAAAAACGTATGGAGCTTATTTACTGCCATCATATCATCAGACTGTCAAGAAGCATCTTTTGCCGACTAAACCTTTCGCATATCTGTGTACTCATAATTGATTCTCTGTTATATCGCAAGGAAAATGCCACCGAGATAACTAAGGGCTGCAGCATAGATGGTAAAAAAAGCCCTCACTGAAGTCTGATAGATTGTCACATCTTATCACAACTTTGAAACACTGAGAGGAAGGAGAGGTAGA
>VOQK01001471.1:19637-34014 GCA_015052645.1 Benitochromis conjunctus
TTCCTGTCATGCTGCATGTATAAAGAGCTTCTTGCCATGCACTTCTGTTTCCTTCCCATTTTTGTGATGGTTTCAGCCAGCTGGTATCTGTCTTGGCTGTCTGCTGTAGAGCATCTAATCTGAAAACAGCTGCGTTTTGCAGCTGAAAACCCCGGCGATGAGAGCAAGGTGAGCGAACAACAAAAAATGCATTTGGGGGTCTTAAAATCAAAACAATTACCTAAAGCTAGTCATGTGACACAAATGTAAAATATACATTTTGATTAGGATTACTTTGAATAACAGAGCAACTAAGATCCCTCAAAATAAAATCAATAGCAATTTTATATCCCTGATTTTTTTATATTCCTTAACTATAATTATAAATAAGCAAGCCCCCACAGAGCGAGAAAAAGAAATGATGCTCATAATTCATGTTCTTACACCTTGTTAAATAGCAAACACTCATATTTATGCAACTTGCTAAATAATTCAGATGTTAAACCCTCAATCTGAGCTGTGTGGGTTCTTTTAATTGGGCCTTGTAAGAACTCCTCCATTATAGAACAGCTGAAACAAGCCAGGGTGATGCTGCATGATTTATGGAACACCTTCATCTGGATAGGAACATCAACAGGCTCTCATTTGTCTTTATTCTCTGCTGGAAAGGAATCATATGTGAATACGAAAGTCATATGTGTCAAAGGTATAATGTTAGCAACACGGATTTGTTTTTAGGTCATGTATTACTCTAGGTTAGCTGCATTCAAAAATTGAGTATTAAAATTACATTTGTGTAAGGAGAAAAGGAAAAAGTGCAAAAATAATTAGTAATCAGCTTTTGCTGTTACTTCTCTGTACAACATGTAGTCTTAAAGAAGTACTCTTACCTGTGCCTGGTTGCGAGGTCGTACGTTTACGTCCAAGCTCGTGCAGAGCAGTCAGAACAAGCTTCGAGGCACGATGAACCTACCAAGAACAGACTCGCAGCATTACATTTTGCTTGCATAATGCAGTATATAATATTTAAAACCAAATGAATGGTTTTAAAATAAAATATTCATATTTTAATGGTACTCGTCCAAATCCTCTCTCTGCCAGCTGAAAACCTGATAGGGCCAAACAACCCATGCACACACAAGAAAAAGCATCTCATGATTAACAGACAAGTGTATGGACCATGGAATATGTGGAGCTCTGATCTAATTATTTGACTTCTCTAGCTCTGCCAAGACTGTGTAGCAATCACCATTGAAGCAGAGCTTGTGGAAATACTCAGACGGTGCATCAAGTCGAATGAGATATTTATGCTTACTGCTTAGATTGTGTTCGCTGCATTCTGTGGTGGCATTGTCCACTTTAATGTAATAGCAATTTGGCTTATTGGGTCAGCTTGTCCTACTTCCACTGCTATTCCAAATAGGCCAGGCATGTTTAACGCACATGATATTCAGTTATGAAAGATGAAATTCTTATTTATGCACATGTTAAATCTAAATCGCTATTCAGTTCAGGACTGAAAACAAACTGCCCTTGCGAAAATCATTTAGCCTTCAATACCGACACCATGACATGTTTGCTCGTTTGTCCATGTACAGTAAAGTGCAACACTCTTGATCCACCACACATTTATTCATATTTGGTCAGGAAAATCTGAAACGTGCAGGGATTTATTAAAACGTCTGCAAGCATGCATGAAAATGCATTATATAATGCAAAAACATAGTTTGTACAGTTATAATGAGCTTGAAAAGAAATGTTTGGTATTTTTGAACTCTTACGCAAGCTTTCATGTAATTTCTTTAAACAGATTTCAGAAATAGTTCTCTGGGCTTCCTGAAGGACATTCAAAGCTCTTCTTTGGATGATGGCTGCTTTTTGTTCCATTCTCTGGCAAGATTGAATTTTTTTTACTGATGGTGCGCAGACGGTTCTCATTCCCGATGCGTAACATACTGACGATTTGTCACGTCCCGAGGCGTCCCATGGGAACGCGAAAGGTAACCTTCCCCGTCCCTATGGTACACGCCGGATTGTGGATGGAATCCACTAGAACAGGGGTCTCCAACTCCAGGCCTCGAGGGCCGGCGTCCTGCAAGTTTTAGATAACACCCTGGGTCAGCACACCTGAATCAAAGGATTAGTTCATTAGCAGGCCTCTGGAGAACTTCAAGACATGTTGAGGAGGTCATTTAACCATTTAAATCAGCTGTGGTGGATCAAGGACACATCTAAAACCTGCAGGACACCGGCCCTCGAGGCCTGGAGTTGGAGACCCCTGCACTAGAATAACGCTCCCGGCAGTAACACACATTGCAGCCGTGTATTCCAGCCCTAACCCTAACCTTATCCCTAACTTTAACCACAACCTTAATCGTGTTAGATCGTGTTTTCCAAAGCGATTCAAGATGAGAAAGTAAAATAAATGTACATGTGTAGATTCAGGCCAAACGGTTCTCATGTTTCCTCCTGTTTCCGAACGCGTGACACAGAGACGTGTTGGGTGGCCGAAAGCGTAACATACCGACGATTTGTCACATAGCGTAATATGTTACCCTTTGGGCGTGAGAACGTGTTGCGGTGCTAGATAATTGTAGCTTTCTTCTGACCTCCTCTATACCTACTGACAACGACTCGAATCACAAGTTTAAAATTTGAGTTCATCACTCTTGTTGCTACTGATTTACTGTGTAATTTGGCATACGTCCTCCTTTTCTCCCTATTTCCCTTCCTTAACATTGGCCTCTTGACAGCCACCCATCCACTTCCATTTCTAATGAGGTTTCAGCAAACAACAGATTGATCAACTGAAGGGCCAGATGCATCTCTCAGGTCTTTTCTGATTTTTTTCCCCCCATTCCTTAAGGACAGTTTATTTGTTTTGTGACACACTGCTAGCAATAAAATGCCTACAATCTAAAACTGGATCTTTGTTAAGATCTGTTTTATGTGTAGACACAATGCTATCTCATCTATTGAGTTGCGTGCTTTTTGTGATTGAATGATTCTTAAGTAGTTTGACAAAGAAAAATAAAGACAAGAAATTACTCTGAAAATTGTTGGGTACAAGAACTGGACTAAGAATCAGCGAATGCCTAAAGAAAAACTTAAGAGAATTATCAGGAGCGCTTTAAAAAATGACAACAAAATCAGTCATCTCAAAAGCAAAATGTAAAGGAATGAGTGGTAATACAAAATGTTTGCATAGTACTGTACATCTGCCAAATCTTTAACAGTCACTCCATCAGCCAACACACCTTGAGTTAAGTTGGTTGTTAGGCTGAGTTCCGGTTTCACAGCATTTTCCAGTATAAAACAGTTGGAAATACAAGCACAAAAATGTGCCATTCACATCTGTAGTCATGTTTGTTCATCATTCAGATGGATGACAAAAAGCAACATCTTAACATCAACGTAAAGTGTTTAAATATCACAATCCACCAGAACAGTGTTATTTCTTGTTAGCATCAACAGCATCTACAAGCCCCTGGAACACAACCAGAGGGAAAGTTATTCCTGCTTCTTCCTTTCATTTGTCTGTGCATGAACACAGCTACAGGAGCGTCTACTCAGTAGTCTGTTGTTTTCTCTGCTTCCTTGTTTATAGTCTCTACAGAAAGTTTCAAGTCTCCCACTGTGACACATACCAGTGCTCTCTCTGCACTGAGAGGACCACAGAATCCAACAAAGGTTTTCTGCAGTGAAAGGAATTCCAGCAGAGAGCCTCACCTTCAATATTGCTCAGTTATCAGTTACAGCACATTTCTCTACTACTAGCTCATTGTAGTTCTCTGCTCCCGGCAGTTTCACTATTATCAGGAGACGTGAATATAGCCCCTACATAGTTGGCATACCAAATGTAAATGTTCAAGCGTTATACTGGGAATTTTACATGGCTGTCCCATTTATATATGATTTTACAAGCCTGCTTCAGGCTGCTCAGTGAGGCTTTGACATTTGTTCTTATGTCATGGTGTCATCCTGTCCCCTTTGACTTAGTTGTTGCTTTTAAGAGTGCTCCATCACTGAGCTGTTGCACTCCTCTAACATTATATGAATCACAAAGACATTACATAGACTCTTCAGCTTTATTTGACGCAGCCCCAGCTGACATCAGTGCAGATTATTTGGCAGCCTGTATCGCTTATACGATAGCACTGCACAATATGCCAATTTTCACTTGTAAACTTGGCGATGTATGCTTGATTGATCTGTCAATTTTAAGAGACCGCCCCGATACTATAGCTTTGAGGGTAATCTGCTGTGCAGTCTCCTTTTAGTTCCACTGGGAATGTTGTAGTCCAAACAATGTGTTATGAGCACATTAACAGATCACACCATCTCCCAACATAGAGCTTCATTTGATAGACGCATCCCAGTGGTGCCACCGTGTCCATGTATTCTCTTCTCAGGGAAAACATAATAAAAAGGAATCAAATTTAATCTCAAGCTGATAGAATTACCAGCCTGGGAATACTGCTAGCAGCACTTTGCACTCAAAAAGGCTGAGAATACATAAGATGTGAACTGCTATTGGATCTGTTTGTTCTTATTGCAAAAGGATCTAAAAGAGGCCATTAAAAGTGCTTCATTTGTTTCTATAACATGAAATGCATTGTTTTTATAATTTGTGTAATATGAATTAGATCTTTTGAAAATTCACTATAAATAAATGTCAGTGAAATGTATATATGCATAATGTTTTAGAATTACATATTATGCGTTAATTATAAGGTCATGCCTGGAAAATCCTATACGTCTTCCTTGATTTATGTATGTTAAGACTTGCATTTTCTCTATTTACACACTATTCGTATTGTTTCCTGTTGTTCTGCTATGGTTGAACACTGCCATCTAAGGATTGTCTGTAATTGGATTCCACTCTGCTACAGGCAGGCACAGTTGATGATACTTTTCTAAGCTTTTTTTTTTTTTGGTGCTTTAAAACAGTAGATCAATCAGAAGCAATCAGAATTCTTGTAGATTAAGCGAGGTATATGGATTTGAATAAAAGTAGGTACTTACTTTTGGTAAACCGAAATGAATAAATGAACCGTTCTGACAAGAAAAAAAGAGAGAAAAAAGAGATTTTTCAAAGAATCTTTGCTTTCTTTGTACAACACAATGTAACTAAGTGACTGTCTATGAGTCCACAGAAAGGCTTGTCATGAGTTGAGCTGCTCATCATGCAGCTTTCTACATCCCAAATCACTCAGATTCCAGCCATGTGGCAAGAAATGACTGTAGAAATGGCAACGGAGATCTTGATGTTAGCAAGTGTGCAGCTTCATTATGACAGTTTGGTGGATATTATAACACTTTGTACTGCTGCCATTGTTGGTATGACTTAAACAAAGAGCAGGTCAATGTGCCAGGATGTGCACAAAAACCCATAGACATCTAGTCTTCTTGTCTCGAGCCAACCATCCTCTCAGGGGAGTGACTGGCGGAGGGTTTACCAAGACAATCGCACCCAAAAATCCACCGCTTTTTCTTTCATCCTCAAAGGGTCTTGAGTAGGTCCAGACAAGCTTGAGTGCTGGTTGTTACGAAAGGTATTTGCATTCTCAACCAGCAATTGCTTGTGCTTTGTGGGTTTCTGCACTGAGCCCTTAGCAAGGAATGTCAGACTTTGTAAGCTGTTGCAGAGATTTGTGGGAACAGTGCTTACATTTTCCCTTTTCACAGAACCGAGTCCATATGATTTCCAGATTTAGTGAACATGAAACTAACTAAATGAAGGTTCAAGCTGAAATTGGATATTAAACATGACAGGAAAATGCACCAGAAGGCTCTGTTATCAGCAAAGTCCAAAACCAAATTACACAAAGTCTCAATTAAAGTCTGGACTCAAAAGGGTGTAATTGCATCCATAAACACACAAGCTTGGAAAAACACTGCCTTACAGGCATCCAAAATACTTGTGCATGATGAAATATTTCTATCAAAGCCAGTGGGGAAGAAATAACTCATTTGTTTTCCTGTCTGTGGTTCAAAGCATATGGCAGAATTACATATTCTCAAAAATAATGTCAAGTGCCAGATAATCCCTGATTAAAGATCAGGCCTAAGTGTCAGTGAGTTATTTGCTTGTGATGTGGTGGTGGGATAATGAGGAGAGAAGCCACTCCACCTGAGGTACTGCTGCCATAATCTTCACAGTAAACACTTATCATACATTTGCCATTGATTAGGATGTGCCTCTCATCAATCATCAGTGGCTCGTCGGAGCAGATTAATAATTATGACATCTGCGCTCAGTCAAGAGCTCTGATTAGGGGGTGGAGAGAGGCAAACACATCTGATAATAGTGAGCAGTGAGGTGTTCAGGAACTCCATCATATTGTCTGGTTCATTTGGCGATCATTGCGTCTTACTTTCGCAAGTTTGCTAGCTGACATTTCTATTAGCATGTACAAAATAATATACTGTAACACAAATGAATCACATATCAGAATTATTACTTTACAGATTCCACTATGGCTGCTGAAATCTGCTTAATAAGACAGCCAGCATTACTTATTTAACATCAGTTGAAAAGATATCTATTTTCAGTCAACACTTGACGTGGAGACAGTAGGCGAAGAAAATATACAGTATATAGTTTATAGTATATAACACGACACGCTTTTGTTAAAATCATGTCGAAATCTGTTTTTAAACTGATATTTCAGAATTCTGTTAATTATCACACATTACCTCTGTATGGGGTCACACAGACCTCAGTTGATTATTTTTAAGAATACTAAAATCAGTACCTCTAATTGATATTTGCAGTACTTCAGTCAATTATTGCATGTTAGTTTGGATTCCTGTGTATAGATTTTAACACTGTTTGTTATAGCAGCATCTAACATAGCTATACATCAGTTTGATGATGTACAGCCTTTTGTCTAACAACAGGAAAATGGGATTTCTCTCATGTAACACATGAATGGTAATTTTTGATGGTCCATTAACAATGGCTGTAATAATGTGAGGACGAAACTGAATTTCAGTGCTTACTATCAAAATAATACATTTGAATACAAAACCCCTTTCTGTTAAATGCCAGCTTAAATTAGGTAAGGCATCACATTAGGCATCAAAATATGAGGTCCATTATCAGGTGGAGGCTGGCATTGTTATTTCCAATTTTGGGTGTTTTCATACCTCATATTATCAATTCCATTTTCCAGCTTGCATGTCACCAAAATATGAGCACAAGTTTGAGAGAAATGAAAAGAAATAAAAAGACCTTGGATTCATGTAGTTTCTCAGAACAATTTGCTACCATTAAGTGAACATACTGTACCTCTCTCTCTCTCTCTCTCTCTCTCTCTCTCTCTCTCTCTCTCTCGCTTTCTTTCTTTTCTTTTTTTAAGTGACTAATTTCAAAAATTTAGCCTTTCCTTGAAGAATGCCTGTGAGTGCACTTATCTGGCAAATATTAAAAATAGATTACGGGCCATTGGAAGGTAAGTGGTTCTATAAGTAGAATTGATTGTGCTAAGAAGTATCATGGACATTGCCTACATCACCTTGAGGGTCTTATCCTCTTAATGATGCCGTGTGCCACATGCTTCCTCCTGAAGAATGGCAACCATTTCGCTGCGGGCTCTGACACTCTAGTTAAACTGCTATTCCAAGCAGTTAACAAGAGCACCAGTGCCTACATAACAGACAAGCAGCTGGACAAGCAAGGACGTTATGGTGGGAAAGCAATACTCCGATCCAATCAAAAATTTCAAATGGCAAAATGAAATGGGATTACTGCCCTGAAAAATAAGCTTCCAGTAAATACTGGACAGAAGCACTCAGCTATCTAGTTCCAATTTCCACATATGAACAGGAATTTCTAGTTCCACAAGGATCTGTATTAACTATATCTCAATTTAAATAATTTAATCATATACATTAACTGATAATTCCTGGCTACTTGCAAACCAATCCTATTATCTTCTCTAAACAATCAGCTGAATAACTTGAAGCATGTTGCACGTTTTTAATTGTTATGCACTATTAAAATGGGATGTAAAACATGTTCATTAGAGTATTTCCACTGCCAGGCAATTTGTAAGCTGTATTTGGAATTTGGGGGTGGGGGGGCACCGTTTACAGAATCAAACTTCAGGTGAAGTTTTTGAAAACCCTTGGTTTGTGCTTCCAGCATGATTTTCATACGAGTGATGTACTCCTCTAAGCCTGCTCAAGGGAAAGGTGTGGACAGCTGCCAGTTCTGTGGGGTTTGGAGATGCCTTGTGCAATTACGTTCTTCCACCGTAAAAGACTGCCATGCTGGTGCTGCCAGTTTCTTCCCCTGGACCCGAGCCTCTCCTCCCAGCCAGCCCGTCAGCAGACAGGTTGAAAGGTGCCATTTGACCATGGAGATGGGGCTCCCTGTCCTGCCAGCAAGCTTCTGAGCCGATTTGAAGGTGTGTGTCCCTGGACTGGAAAATCTTCCCTATCCGAAAAGTCGATTAAAGCCAACAGCTGCGTTTCAGGTTCTGCCAGGCAACTGTGCAATACACACACATGCACACACCTTGACATCAAGAAGTGTTTGGAGCTGTTCAGCTGTATGCTTCAACCAAGCCTAAACACGAAGTCAACTTTGCTTATCATGGATAAGTATTCTCTTGTCAGGAAGTTGTGTTCACTTTATCAACAAACTTCATCAGATTCATTAGTGAGATTGCTCTGGCAGTAGATTAAACACTCTGCGAATATAGAATCACATAACAAGATGGCAGGTTATTTTCCCGCTTCATCTTAGTATCCAAATAAAAAAAGAAGAGGATCATACTAGGTAGAAAGATAAGAGATAATCAGTCTCTTTCTGTACTTTTTCTCTGCCGAATGTGGCAAAAAATAATAAATTACATTCTATTTTGAATTGAAGATGTTTAAAAAAAAAGAAATAACACAGCAGCTGCCGATGACAAAAAGCCTGGAACTTTAAACAAAACAAAACAAAAAAATCATGTCACATTTTCTGCAGCACACCCACTTGCTCTTTAGTGTTACAATTGTTTGTGTCAGGAAATTGAGTACTGCAATGGCCCTCATTGCTCAGCAGCCACCAAATAAATTTCCATTGGGGGAAAGGAAATCGATACATGCATTCTGCCTCTTTTAGGATCTTTGTAGACTCTCCCTTGTGATTTTAAAAGTATGTTAATGTAATTTATTGAACCTCTTACCCTAATCACACACATTGCCTATAATTACATACCTTGACGGCTGCTGGACTTCTAATTGCTAATGCTTTTCCTGGAATTTGTCCTCTAATCCTTGTATGTAATGACTCTTAAGAGAAAGAAAGAAAAGTGCTTTGCTGCTACTTTTAGCAGTTGCAGCTACCCAAGTTGCAAGGGCACTGTGGTTCAAGCTGTTCCTGATGCTCCTATATCATAATGTTTGCCACCACTTGATGGAAAGCATGTTAATCTTTGCATATCTGGTTATCAGAGGTAAAATGATTGGGTTGAGGCTGCACTTTAGCTAACTGTAAATTAAAAAGTAGTTCAGAAAACTTCACATTAAAGTGAAACCAACATCTCAGCCAGTAAGATTCAGTGATTTCTAAAACTTTTATTAAAAATAAGGTGGATAGATCCACATGATGTATGATGATCCATGTTATTTCTATCTTTAAACTGCACACAGCATGTTGAGTTCATTAAACAGGCGAGTTTATGATCCTTTACAGCAGTGTTGAATGAGGTAAACAGCCAGTTCTGGAGAGTGCAGCTTCTACTGCATGGGGCACCTGCTTTGTTTTGAATTCTGCTTGCATTTTGCTTTGTTTTCTACTGCCTTGAATGCCCATGAAAACTCTAAACCCAGTAACACATTAGCCACAGACAGATGTTCCCAGTGTTGTTTTTTTCTGCAGGTCTGCCTTAACAGTTGGAAGTCAAATGCTCACACTGTTTTTAAAATCCATTAAACGAATCCTCAGCCCATTTCAGCCTCATGCCATATAGAAGGAGCATGGTAATGTTTTGTTTTTTTTTTGCAGTGTTTTCTTTGCCATTAATTCAAAATCTGTACCTTTGTAGTCACCTAACCTAGCACCAGTACACTGGATGACCCAAACCAAACCAAGGTTTTTACAGAAGACACAATTTTGTAATTTTGTCTTTTTACCTCACAGTGGATCTTAAATCAAACAATCAATACAACTAAAAAAGTTCCAATAAACTGATATGTTCTCATTAATTTAATTAATCAATTAGAAATAAATATGAGTGGGTTTGCGGTTTGTGGAAACCACCATGTTTCGCCACCATATCCTCAGCAACTCACCTCAGTACTCATGTCATCAGTCTGAAGTGAGCTTCTCTGACTCATTGACTCGGCTCAGATTCCTTTCACAAGCTTTACAGACAACTTCCAGAGTAAACAGATGTGGACACTTTTCACCCAGCAGCTGAGGTAAACAGTGGACTGACACCCTTCCACAGATAGGCGAAACGAATCAGATCTACTCGAAACAGCAGCAGAAACATGCTGTTCGGCTGCAGCCGTTAAGGGGTAGAGGCTAAATTTCAATGTTTTTGATTTGTTGTTGTGATTTGGTGCTATATAATTAAATTTGAAGTGAACTGAACTGACTAAAACATGTGTGTCCTATAGCTAGAATTATTCACTTTAACTGGAAGGGGTAAGATTGCAGAACTCTACAATTTGCAACCTGTTGGCATCTAGCAGTTTAAATATTGCACGCGCTAATTTTAATTCTAAATTTTAAACTGGTTTTATAAAAATGGTATATTAACTGATAGGGAGTTACAACCATGTTTTCTGAGCCTCAAAAATAATTGGACAATTGACTGATAACAGTCCCATGACTAGGTTACACATATTTGCTTTTCATTACAATTTTAAATGCAATTTTAGAGTCCAGTAGATGTCAAAGCTAGACTGGTAGGGTAAAAAACCAAAATAAATCTATCTGAAAGTAAAAACTTGAATAATGGCAAAATCAACAATTTAATACATTCTCAAAAATAATGGATGCACTGGTTCTTATAGAGCTTTTTGATTCTTTCTACCTAACAATCACACACATCCATACTCCGACTGATGCATCGAAGAGCAACTTGCCGTTAGTATCTCGCCCAAGGATATTTGGCATGCAGATGGGGATCGAACCACTACCTTCCAATAGTTAGGTGACTCTACCTCCTGAGCTACAGCCCAGTGAAAAGGTTATTTCCATGGTTAGGAAACAGCTTTACATCAAACCAAGTCAAGAACATTCTCAAGGAGTTATACAATCAGGAGATGCCTTCATGAATGGAAATACAGAGGGTTTACAACATAGTGCAAACCATTGGTTACACTTAGTAATAGGAAGGCCAGATTAAGATTAGATTTTTTTTATTTATTTTTTTGGAAAACCTCTTGAATTAAAGCAGGAATGCTGCACATCTTGACTGTGATCCACTGTGATAATGTACTGAGACAAACCCTAAAAATGATGTCTTCATTCAACAAATATATGATGTAACTATATGTAAACATTTGGGTAATGATAATTTGTGTAAAAATGTAGGACAAGCTAATGTTATATTCTTGCTTTCACTCTTGCCAGCTAAAGTTACTGCACTGAGTTCTATTTTTATTACTGGATTTAAGGGATGTTTACTCTTGATGACATGTTTTATTCATAAGCCGGGATACCAGATTTCTTACAACGTTGAAAAATCATGTTTCATAGGGAAATTCTTTAAACTTTACCATTACTAAATAAATAAAAAAAGTAAATAAATGATAAATCCATTAATAAATGCACATATATCAATAAAATGTGAATATTCGCTTGCTATACTTTAGCTATTTATTGATTACTAAAGTTTGATTTTATTGCTCATGCACAGGTTTTCTGTGCTTCTTTGGGTTATAGTTATTCCATTGGTGCTCATTTTTGTTGCGTATTCAGTTTGAGTCTCAGTGCCCTTGATCACCCAGCTATCTGGCAAACCTTTGTTGTTAATTCATTTGTTTTATGTAAATTCCTTGTCAGTCCCACTGTATGTGCTGGAGGGGTCTAGCAGTGGTACTGATGACTCAATCAGGAACTGCGTCAACTACTCCTGCAGGGAAAACATGACTGGGAGTTTTATTTATGGAATTCCAAGTGGGACTGCTATTTCCCTGCACATTCCTGCCCCCAGTTTTTTCTAATAAGCCATACACGGGCAGAAAAAATGTTTTTTTTCTTCTATAGAGGAGAGTTTTTTCAATGAACACTCATTTGGCTGTTGTTTCAGGTTCTGCGAGCTGGTGTTGTGCATACTAGCTCAGAGTCACACTGTTTACTGACTTACTGGGACATTACAGACAGGGACGCATTGTGATTTGTACTGTAACACATGCTATTCTCACAATAGTAAGCCTACGTGTTTGTGTACGTGATTATAAAAAGGATGTAATTAATTTTGTTATTAACATGCTTTGTGTATAGAATGTCAATTTTAAAAAAACGTGATCATCATGTCGCACATATATTGGTTTAGAGGTGGTAGAATACAAACTCTTGGTAAGCTCTTCTATTTAAAAGTATGTCACCACCAGTGAAAAATATCCACAGTAAATTTAAATACTCAATCAAGCTGTTCCACAATGAAATATTTTCTGGCTGCACAACGTTTGCTTTAACAAGTCTTAGAATCACAATGAAATGCTGTAATACTGTAGGCCCTGCACATTATTCACTTTTCTCCTATCTAAATGACATAAGGTATATGTTTAATGTTGACACTAAGCAAGCTGTCACTGTCATATTAAGTGAATACAAAGCCAGTAGGCTGCACATGAATTTACTATGTTTGACACAACTGATACAAAGCTACACATTACTGTGCATTCATTCATCTGCTGCAATACTGAAAACAATAAACTGATTTGTGAGGATGTGTCACAAAATAAAAAACAAACACATGTAAAAACAGATATTTTCTTTCCTTCTTAATTCTCCCTTCAGTCCGCTCACCCATGCTGTGAAGCTAATGTCTTCCTCTCTGCCTTCCAAGCCTTCTCTCCCTCTGTGACTCAAAGTGATCCAGCAACACAATGACAGTGATCCACTATGAGGAACAAAGGGCCTATTTTTTCTCATAAAAACAGACATTGCACTAATTTAGTGATGTCCTTGTAATTCAAATTGCAGGTAAGGATTAAGACGGAAACAGATGATACGATATGAGCAGCGACTGCAAGTTATGTCTAAGCTTTGTCACGTGGAGTGTGTCGAGTCATGACTCGAGTATTTCTTTCTTTCCGGAAAGTAAATATTTAG
Organism: Benitochromis conjunctus; assembly: GCA_015052645.1. Classification (NCBI taxonomy): domain Eukaryota; kingdom Metazoa; phylum Chordata; class Actinopteri; order Cichliformes; family Cichlidae; genus Benitochromis; species Benitochromis conjunctus. Next base: position 32,905 of record VOQK01001471.1, read on the forward strand.
TGGATTCATTTAGTAAGTACTCCCAACTCTACCTGTCAGTACTGTTTAAAAACTTTATAACTTACTTGTGTTTTAACAACATCTCTATAGTTAACAAAATAACAATACCTACTTAATTCTAAGAAAAAAAATGCTGCAGTCTTTAATGTAAACTACATCCTGAAACATAAGCTAGTTCTCTGCAGTTTCATTAACTACATTGCAAACGTTTTGAACTTGAAAAGTTATCTGTGGTTTGGAGGTGGTACAATATGGAGACCGGCAAAAAGAAGTTTTGCAAGATCCCGAGTTACTTTTGCGAGATCTTGAGAAAGACTGTTTTCCCTGCATTTATCATACATGTCGTTCCATTGGTACCCGTGAAACGGTCCAGAGTACTGCAGCTGGTTGTTAATGAATTCAGCCAAGACTGACAAGTATGAGGAAGCCTTGTGATGACTGTGTCCCTGTACACTAAGAACTTCCTTCAGATGTCTCTCACTTATATACTGCCAAACACTGATTTATTCTCTTAATGTCATCATTTCGGCCAAGCTCAGAATAGAAATGTATAACCCTCTTCATTGCTATGGTTGTTTCAAAGGTCTCAGTAAATTGACTTTTTGTTATGTAGTGCTTTTCTACTTCATCTGGAGCACTCAAAGCACTTCATACAATATGCCTCATTCACCAAAGCACTTTTTTGCTCAAGTGCTTTCTATCTAATGTTCACACAAGCAACTTGTGCTTAGTCCCTTGCACAAGGACATTTGGCATGTAGATTAGAGGAGCTGGGAATTGAACCACCAACCTTTTAATCAGTAGATGACTTGCTCTACCTCCTGAGCTACAGCCAATGAACTCAAGTTGAAACTTTTGCAGGATCTTGTAAGAGTAACTCAGGATTTTGCAAAAACCTTTGCAGGATCTCTGTTTATTTTTCTCAAATGACCCTAGATAGAGTTGTAAATATAACTTTGTACTGTATAAATAGTTTTTTTTTAATACATTTTAATATTAGGCGTTTTAATAATTTGGGTTTTTTTACATTTTTTTTTTTTTTTTTTTTAAAAAAAAAATTTTTTTTTAAATTTTTTTTTTTTTTTTTTCCCTTTTTTTTTTTTTTTCACC
>VOQK01001477.1:0-15061 GCA_015052645.1 Benitochromis conjunctus
AAAAAGCTTCAGGAAAAAAAAAAAAAAAAAAAAAAAATAAAAAAAAAATTTAAAAAAAAAAAAAAAAAAAAAAAAAAAAAAAAATACTTCAGACTTTTATTTTATTTATATACTACCAGTCACACTCAGAGTGAGATTTTAGAAACCTTAATAGATAGTTTTTCCACTGTAACCCACTTTAGCCTATAGGTGAGAATCCCTCACTCACTTATCAAATGCATGCCTTTTGAGCATGGTGCTGGGTTACTGCCTCCCATTTTCCAGCCTAGCTTTATCACAGATGCCATAAAGGTCATCTGAACATTCCACGTACGCGAGTGTTTGCATTCACTTGAATTTCTACATGCCTGTCTGTCTGTGAAGTGGTACTGGCAGAGTTTCTTCCACAGCAGCCGGTCCTCGGTAAGGGTCCCCAGCTCCGGACACACTTGGCCCAGGCTGACCAGGTCCCTGCCGTCAGAGAGACTGTGCATGATGTTCAGCTGCAGACTGGCAGGCAGGTCAGTCAGAGTCATGCCTGTATTTGTGGGCTGAAAAAGAGATGACAGAAAGAAAAAAATAAAATAAAAATCTATGATATAATAAAGATTTGCACTTCAGAGCCCCTCTGGAGTTCTGCATTGTAGGCAGATGCTTACCCTATTGATCTGGATGTTGTCCAGCTGCTGCTGCCACTGCAGGATGTTCTCCATGCGGTGTACCCAGATGTTGATGTTCCCCACCAGTACAGACTTGCCCATGTCCTGAACGAGCCCACACAGCGAGACATATAGGGTCTGCAGCAGCTCTTTGATGGGGCGGACGTTCTGCTGGTCATCGAGGACTGTGGAGAGTTGGTCAACAACCAAGATTAATGACCACAATGACATAATGAAGTTTCAAACTTCCAGTGCGATTACAAGCCAAGCAGACATCATAAAAATAAATTAAATAAAAATTACTAAAAAATCTTTATTAAACTAAATATTTGGGTGTGATGGAATGGCCCCGCAGAACTTCAAATATTTGGCAAAACAGTTTCATAACGCTACCTAAACAACCTGAATCTCTGTTTAGCAGAAGGAACATTTCGTTTACACTGCGACTTGCACTCGGGTCTGGTGACTGTCAGTGTTTTTCGGCGTGTCATTAAAGCACTGAACTCGATCCCCGGCCTTCTTCAGACGTCATAAAGGCTCATTTCATCATATATCAGAAGCTTCAACTTTGCTATGCCTGCGTCATTTCTATTTATACGAGAAGAGTCCAATGTATACTCTGTATACTCGACCTGAGCAAAAACTAAGAAGACTGAGGGGCAAATAGTGCAGGGAAACAAAACGGCATGAAAAGAAAATCCTCTGACACACGAAAAGACTGAAACGATGAGGCAGGAGAAGGGCGTCAGAGCTCACCTTTCTGTACCACTCTCTCCAGAATATTCATGTAGTTCTTCTGCGCCACTCCGCTGAGCGAGGGGAGCTGGGACTTGGCAATAAGCTCCAGGAGCTGGAGGAAGGGGGAGGGGGGGAAACGAAACAACATAAATTTCATCCTGTCTGCAAGTGAGACGCTCTGTTCCACTGCCATGTTTCTTTAAAGTTTGTTGTGCTGCATTCTTACAAAGCACTTGGTTCTAACAATAACTGCTGCCTAGAACAACTTTGGAGACGTTCCACGTGGTCATTTCTGTCAAGCGAAACTGTGAACGTCTAACAGCAGTCTAGGGCTTTTTTAGGGGAAGAAGCTACTCGAAAAGGTGTTGGATAAGAGCCCAGGCTGTCAACAAGGTCAGCCGCCCCATGCCAGCACAAACAAGCTTTTAATCATTTGAGTCCTGGGTTTCCTGTCATGTGAATTAGCCGAATCATTTGACAGAGTGAGTGACTATGTAAGCGCTTGTGTGTGTGTGTACATGTATGTCTGTTGCCGTTGGCTAGCGGACAAACAGTGGGTTCCAGCAGGGTGGCATGTCTGGCATGCAGCAGATGCTGTGACATCACGGAGAAACTCTCGCTCATTTTGACCACGTCGCGACCTTTGTCGTCTATATCAGCGTACTGGTAAACTGCGGGGTACTTTCGGGTAAACTGGGATACTGGAAAATAAGAACCGTAACCAACCAGCCAGATCCTACATGAAAATGGTGATGAGTTTGGTCATCTTAATAATGCTTCATTTTTAACCAAATTACCTTTTTTGACCCTTTTCATCCTCTGGCTCGCTGTCAGCATTGCCATTTTTAAGCTTCTTCACTCCTTCCTCACTGTTTTTTTCCTTCCCAGCTCCATTCCTAAAACCTAATCCCATGCCCTTCTTCTTTTAGCAGCTCATCAAGTGTTCCTTGCTTTGTAGAGCAGTCGGGCAGAACAATGTGCGTTTCCGTATCTACTTTTAGCTCCTGCAGTTCACTAAACTGCACTTTATACTTTGGCGTGCGGCTCACACTTTTTCCACAAACACACTGACAGAATTAGACGTGTCGCATCCTTTTGTTATTATGTGCCAGCTCTGCATTAATGCACATTTTAAAGTTACACGTGGCTCGTCCTTGAAATAACCTATGTTCACTGGCTGTGAGATGAAAAAAAAAACCAAAACAAAAAGAAAGAAAGAAAAAAACAGAAAAAAACAAAAAAAAAACAAATGGAGGACCACTTGTCTCGTCATGGAAGAATCTGATCTGTGTAACTGAGACGGAGTTAAATGAACCCGCAAATGCCATCAGACACAACCAATGAAGAGCAGTGACCTAGGACACTGTGTCCAGACCAGGCGCTAGTGTTTCACAGCCATATTGTTCTTTGGGCTTACCACACTACACTGCACTCGTTAACTGGAACCTGCACTAAAAGGTCAATCCCAAACTCCAACAGAGATGTTAACAAACGGCCAAATATCTGCGGAAAAATCTAACTCCTAACACGTATCTGGATTACCAGATTATTTTGTATTCCGATAATATTAGAGCCCAATCTCCATCTATGGGTTTGACACTATATAAACCTCCCTGTTCTGCCAAGAGAAAGTTTGCTTGTGTCCTCCTGAAGAAGGCTACAACTCATTTAGTTGCTTCCTTATATAAGAAAGACACAAATACTCAACATAAGGGGGGGGGGGAAAGAAATGTGACATTGGACCATTGGATGAGTGAGGAGAACACATAAGGAGGGTGTTTAACCTGGCAGAGGCCAATGTATTTGTGTTTGCAGAGGGGTCTGAATCATCTGACTACCACCGGGTTTGGTTTCATAAAGCCACTGTCAGGCGGTCGCACCTCACCCCCCTCACACATACACACTCCCCCACCTTCACCTCAAATGTGAGCATGTGTGGGAGAGCTGGTGTTCAGTTCAGTGAGAAAGAAGCTCCAAATTCAACTAGATGATGGCATGCAAGCATCGCTTTTATGTACGTCTTTGTCAGGAATACCCACCAAGCTGAATCTGTTGAAATTGTATATGTGGGTGACTTTTACTAAAGACTTTCCCGTGCATGGCCTTCCAGGTTTTCTATTTGTATCTCACAATACTACTGACACTATCATCTCCCAATTGGTCATTTGGCATCCCATGAGTATATTCTCTAGGCATTGTGAGACATTTAAGCTCACTACATGATCCATCTGTTCCTCACTTAATCCATGGGATGCCAACATGCTTTGGCAATAATATTCCAAAACAAAAAAAAGCCACACTGTGTCCCTACTTCAAACACACACTCCCTAGGTCCCTATCATCACCACTGAGACTCTTGTCTGCAGAGCATTGATAAGAAGCAGGCAGAGGCCTACACACCCTCTTAACCTTAAGCCTTTCTGTGCCACTGACAAACACATCTCCCATTAACAACCACGGAGAAAGACAAACAGAAAGAGACGGCACAAACTAAGAAGAAAGGAAAGAAACGAGAACTCACTCTGACAACGTAATTAAATCTCCTCGTGTCCTTGATGGCGCTGCAGAAATCTAAGCGGTTGAAGGCCTCTCCCAGTGTACAATATCCGTGGCGCTGGGAGAATTTAATTATCAGGGTATTAGATTGCAATCCTCAGCAGGAGTATTGAGTTTTCTCAGCATGTTTACATTAGCAATGACGATATGAAAAGTTGATGTGAAGCGGAATGAGTCGGTTTGTTACCTCCTTGGTGCTTCCTTTATGAACATAAATCCATTTTTCCCTGTGGAAATCTGTGAGAAAGCAAAGTGTTTACGTTACTGGCCTGCCCTCATTAAGCGGCTTATAAGCACTGTGACAAATGTATACAGCACAAATACGTTTTCAGAGCTGCTTATTGGAATGGAGTTTATGAAATGCAGGAAAATGACTAAACAACAGTGTCATTAGGAGGTGCTCCACCAATGCCTTCACTTCCAGCTTCCAGTACCTACTTGAACTTAACTTTGATGCATTGCTACGTGATTGATGACTCCCACGAATTAAAAGGGTCTAAATATTTTGCTTTTTTTTTAAGGACTCACATGGGACCTTTGTGTTGTTGTTCATTAGGTCTTTTTTCCGTTTCTTGGCAGCCATGTCATAGCTGAGAGAGAGCAGCAAGTTCTCCTTGTTAAAACTCTCCTCCTCCTCGGCCTCTTTGCAGAAGCTGCAAAAACACAAGGACACATTTATTTATTTTGAACTGCAATCCATTTACATTCAAGCCTTTTTCCTTCCACACAAAGAGCAACTCCAGCATCAAAACCCAAGAAAAAACTGTAACTTGGGCCTGTAGCTCATTTGGAAAGTTTACAGATCTTTGTTAATCCACTCACTTGTTTAGGGAGGTTATTAATAGCTCGGTGATTAGCCTAGGACAGTAACACAGCAACCAGAAACACACAAAGACACCGAGATGAGTGAGAAGGAAATGACAGCGAGGTGGAGGCCTACAGCTTTTTGGTTTTGTTTTGTTTTTTGTATGCGTGTGAGTGTCACCCTGCTTCTGTTCATAATGCTGTCTGGACTTTTGAAGAAAGTCCCTCCTCCCTCCATCTCTCTCTAACCAAACAAAAGTGATGGCGCATTTCAATTTCCAAAGCTCCTCAGAGACAGCGCCATTTCTTAGCTCTCGGTTAATGACCAACCTGTGCACGGAGACATTGTTGTTTTTGTCGTCGGCTGTTGTCCTTTTCCAGCCTTCTTCGGTTTTCACCCAGCTCTGACCCGGCGACCTCCAGTCCTGTCCGAGAAAAGGCATCCTCAGTCGATGACGCAAACTTTAACAAAGTCAATAAATGTGTGAGAAATCTGAGGAAGGTTCTCTGATTTAGCTTATTATGTGATCACCCCTGCTTCTAAGTACTTTGTTTTCCTCCCTGTGTTTCTAGCCTACTGTTGACATTGCGCAGCACTTCTTTATATCCTCCAAGTGAGAACCCGGAAACACGCGAGCTCCGCCCACTTTGGAAACTTCCCTGCAACACGTGGCTTTGTTTATCAACTCCAGCGTTGCAAAACCTCTCGGAGAGGCAAGCGGAGGAATCAACACTCCTCATGTCATGGAAAATAATGACAGGGGACACCAAGGATATGCATTTCAAATTTTTTAACACGATGGAGGAAGGCGTTGTTTTATGTGTACAAACTGTTATGTAACTTTGAGGAAGACCATTTATTCTCACGCTTTACTTAATTTTAAAGTAGCTGCTTGGACTTAGTAGATGTTTTGTGTCTCTTTGCAGTCGTTTGACTGACATTTGTGTACTCTGTGTTCTTGATTTTTTTTTACAGTAAGACACTGCTACTTTTCTGGCTGTGGTCAGGAGTTCAACTACAAGGAATGATCATTGTTACACCCATAAATCTACTATCGCAACTGCTGTTTTTGATTGATTGAGCTAAATATAAAGAAAATAACACTTGGTAAACAGAAAAATGATATACCACACAAATTTACACGCTCAAAAGGGAGTTGGGTTAAATTCACACTTATTTGATCCCACCTTCCTCAATACTATTCAATAGTTTACAAATCAAGCATATTTTCCAAATATGCTGTGTAAGCCATCCTGCAGCTAACTTCTGACTTTGAGGAAGGCACACTGAAAACCTGCCTGCTCAAACAATAGCGTTTTTTATGCCTGATGGATTGATGTTCATAAAACACAGTTGTTGTTCAGGAAGCGGTCTGCTCGCTTTACAACACAGTAAATCTATAAGGGGGGAAATTACAGCACAATATCACAGCTAAGTGCCCTGATTCTCAGTGTCATTCAGTATTATAAATAGACTGATTTGTCCTCTAGATTTTTCTAGGGTATTTAGCTACACTGTAGATTGTGAAGGAGTGTGTGTGTGTGTGTGGGTGTGTGTATAATTCAGGGGGCTTACCAGTGTGTTTCAGTTTTCCCAAAATGGGCCCGATTGATCCGTGAAGACAGAATGAGGGTATTTTGTTGACTTTGGCCCGCGTTACAGAAGATAGCGTTTACAGGTCACTGGGTCGGATCCTATCAGCTTCATTAAACACATGACATGTTTACACATTAATCTGTGTGTGGCTTTTTCGGGATACACATTAAAAGTTTATGTCTGTGAGTTTACAGCTTTAATAGCTTTTCTAATGTCAGCCTTGAGCTTTCAGTGCAATGACCAAGCAGTTCATTGAAAAAACAAAGATAAAAGTGATCGCTGAATAAGTGCCATTAAGATCTTGCAACACACACCCTGGCCTGGTCAACCTGTCTGTTTAGCTGCGGATATAAATGGCAACTTCCTAAAAATTGCTCCAACATAGCAAACACTTCTCAGTAAACTGCTGCAGCTGTGCACGCATGTGTGTGTCTCGATCCATGTGAGCGAGCGCTTACAATGCTGTCGTATATCACCACACGTTATATGATCAGGAAAAACATGTCATCACTGGCACATGGTTTTTCTCCAAGAAGCGGCAGGCCAGTGTCTCGGCTCATCCAGTGCTTATTCTTTGACACATTAGGCCGTGCGGATGTGACTTGTGTGGTTTTTTTGCTGCTGATGGTCACAAACTACCCCGCAGCGCTACAAATGTATTTCCTCTTTTTCTTCCTCTATTTATTTCTTTGCCTTTTTTTACCGAGTAGATAAAAAGACTGCGTATTACAACTTCATGGCTCAAGCTTTTGAAACAGATGTTTGTGGCTTTAATCTAACATCCCGACATATGCAGAAGGACTGCGAACACCCTCTGCTTGATGCAATAGAGCCATACGGGGCATATAATCTGAGCAACTGCAGAGCTGCTTGTGCAGAAGTAGTTCCCCGTATGGGTGACCATACAGAGTGTGTGAGAAGTGGAACTGAAAAACCTAAAATGTATTACTGTGTGAACTTCAGGGTAATGCAGTAATATGCTGTGAGTCCCTGAAGTCTGATGAAGTCTATTTGTAGACTATGCTGAATGGCAGACTGACATGGAAAGTCCCAGCTAGTGCAGTCGGTTAGTGACTGACCAAGAAGGCAGCTATGACCTAAGACTCTAAAGTGTCTGGGTTTAGTTTACTCATGGAATGACCAATAATGATGAGAATAATACTGTTGAAGCAGATATATGCTCTGTTTTCTGTTAGACCAACCAGTAGTGAGATAAAATAGCTTCATGTACCCCTACAGAGCCAGCATGTGTGTATGGGATGCATAAATGTATATATTTTAAATTTATATCTATACATTTTATATATGTATATCTAGATAAATCTGTAAATATGCTGAAATATATCTTTCTCTGACAAGTACGTCAACTTAGATCTTCAGTGAATGATCTTCTCCACTTTCACCTCTCCCTGTTTTTGTTGTGATGTTGTGACCAGACACGGCAGCTGGTCAGCCCCGCTTGAAACGCCAAACACCTTAATCACAAACACACACACACACATATATGCACACAGTTACACAAACACATACACCTGTTGCTGCTCCTCTTGGATGGGTTTCATCACTCAGTCAGGTTCTCTGTTGTGAAACCCCCGCTCATGAGTTTGTCTCCAGTCTTCGCTCACATCTGCCAGCTTGCACGGAAACCGGTGGGGCCACATGCCTCACGTGGTGTAACATTTGCCCTTCTTGTTTGTTGCTCAAAATAACATCAGATCACCTATAGTTTTTCCAGTCACCCATCCCCACCACCTTGTCTTGGCCACTCCACCCACTGTCCCGTGGGCTCCGTTTGCTGGCAGCAAAACGACTGAAACATCTGACCCAGTGACTTTTGGTTTCAAAAAAATGTCCCCTCTGGTCACATTTTGTTTACGCCATCCGAAAGGCTGACATTAGATTGCAGATGCCGCTGATGAATACAATTATGTAATCCCTTTAACTGCTGTTTAAACTTACAATATGCAATCATTCTATAGGAAGCTGTTTGTCCTGCATATCTTCACATTTTCAGGATGCATCTAATTTGTGAACCATAACAAATCAGATGGGAGTCAGATGGGATTCATGGCCTCAATTCCCACTGTCACAGGGCCAGCAATGATGTCCTCACTGGGTAAAAGTTCAGCATGTTCTTTATAAAAGGGTAATGTTTCTTGGTTACATTCTGTATCTCCATGTGTGTGGAGAACAGGAACCTGTCTGGACATGTTGAGATCCAATGTGAGAGGGTTCAAACAGACATATGATGAGACATACAGGGCACCGGCTCGGATTGCGATTCACTGTCAACAGACCAAGAACTGCTGAGTCATAATGAAGAAAGACCGCATGTATAGACTGTGACTTTATTTTCAAGCTGTACAAAAAAATTTGTCTAAAACCAATAAACAAAAGTACAAAAACATTCAACCTTTACATTTAAAATGAATTATTTCAGCATTTAATGCAAAACTATGCTCAGCACCAAGTCCAAAAACAGTGGACCTTCTGGTATGCTTTTATTTTGATTTCAGCACTGCACGAACAATTTCTTGCTCTTTATCACAACAATTTCACCACCATTTTCATTAAAGTGACAGATAATGATTCAAAGCTTTGCCGTTCACATCAGCAGGCTCAAACCTAAGAGCTGCTCGCACGGCTTTGAGTTGCACCAACCAGTACACAGCCCTCTTGATTTAAACATGACAGGTGAAATCTCTGGATTTAGAGCAGGCTGAAAATAGCACGCTCACCCATTGTGAAGCCAGACAGGTTAAGAGCAGGCAATGAAACAAGAGTCGTCTTCTTTTATGCGAGTCAGAGTCAGGCGTTAAACAAAAACATGGAAAAGTCATGGAATAAACTGTGCTTATATGAATAACATTTAAATACTTTAGTTTTAAATTTATATAAAATATTGAAGTCAAAGCAAAAACAAAACACTACTGACTGACTAATTTATGATTTTGACCATGTCTGTGAGACGCATGTGAGAGTCACGGAGCCGTGATCGAACAGTTTGTAAGGCAGACTCCCTTTACTTGTCCATGTGTCTGTTTTCGGGTCGTAACACTCAAAAGCGTCCGAGTCTTCAATAACGTCGTGGCCATTGACGTAACGTCCACCTGTTACATACAGTTTGTTACTGAGAACGGTGGCTGAATGGTGCATCATCCTCTCCTTTAGGTTGGCACACTTGATGAATCGGTTTGCCTTGGTGTCGTATGCAATCATCCTCCTGGTGTATCCTGTGACAGAGAAGATATTAATATCATATATATTATGATATACAATACGTTGCTTTGGAACATAGTAGTGATGAAATTCACTAATCCAATTTTCCTAATGGTCCGTGTGTGAAAGTTCAGTCCAGGCCCCCGGTGAAATGACACAGTTATCATTATAACGTGTGCAGTTCATGTTTATTCTATCATTCTTAGCCCTTTTACCTCCAATGATGTAGATTTTCTCATCCATGACCACAGCGGGAGCAGAAACATTCTTCACTGTTCTGTTCTCCATCTTAGACCACATGTTCCTGGTGATGTGATACACCTACAGAGGTGGGATGGGGGTTAGGGGAGAGGAGAAATAAAATAAGTGAACAAATAGATGTGAATGGATGAAACAAATGACTGCAAAGGTGACGTAATACCTGTATCATTCTGACAGGGTTGTGCATGGCATCCTCTCCTCCAAACATGTAGATCCTTTGGTTAGTAGCGGCCACCGCAGGGTGCAGTACAGCCTCCGGCATGGGTGCCATTGACTCCCACAGATTGAACATACTGTTGTACCTGACGAGACCATTGAGAGATGTGTTTGTTCATGTGTGTCATTCTGTGTATGCAGAATTTCTTGACTAAGGATGGATGGACCATCTCACCTCTCCACGCTGCCTGTCAATCGCCTGTCAGGTCCAAGGCCGCCCAGGGCAAAGATGAAGTGGAGGTAGGAGATGCTCTGATGGGCAAAGCGTGGCTCTAGCATAGGCTCTGCTGTCCGCCAGTGGTTGGTCTTAAGGGAAAGGGTGTAGACAGTTGTACTGACTTCGCTGTTATTCGGATTTGTGGTCAGGCCTCCGGTGACATAGAGGACACTGTGTAGGGCAACGTAGGAGGCTTTGTAGAGACGAACAGGCAGCTTAGCAAGCCACTGCCACATCTGGCTCCTCTCATCGAAGACTATGGCCTCTCTTGAGGTCTGTTCGTTATTCTTCCTCCCTCCTACCACCACCAACATGTCATGATAACTGTAGCGCCTTGGTGCAACCCAGGGATGTTTAAAGTCTGCTGCAATGTCTCCACTGCATTTTGTGCTAACAGAGAACATGAGGCGTCTCACAGATTCTATGAGTTCAGTACAGAGGGTGGAGGACTGGATCAGAGGATCACTGGCTATGAACTGGAAGAGGTAGGTGGGGTGGATATATCGAAGGCGAACCTTCTTGAAAAGGTCACTGATGGCACCTCGTCTGGACAAAGGATCGTGATGAATCCAAGCAACAAGTGTCTCAAAAACCTGCTCCTCCTCTGCACAAAGGGAATCATCCTCCAGGTATCCCATGAGCTCCGGTAAGGACAGCTCACACAGGTCCTCAGATATGGAGACGTCACAGAAGCTCTTCATGGCCATCTCTTTTGCTTTGTCTCTTAAACTTTTACAGCTCATGATGTCGGAAAGTCTTATCATGCTCAAGCAGTTGTCTGGGCTAAGCTGCTTCTGAAGAAAACTCGAGCAGGCCTCAAAAAGGCGGCCATATTGCAACATGGATGCTGCCTGCATCAGAGGGAGCACGTCATCCATGCTGATGCTGATGAGTCCTGTGTAAACATAGTCGATAATGCTGCTCAGAATGGTGGACGTGATTCCCTTTAGGTCTATTTTGGTCTGCTGTCTCTCCACAAAGTTGTTGCAGAACATGGCTCTGAAGTAAGGGCTGCTGGACACCAGGACGTTTCGGTGACAGGGGATCTCTGTATTATCTGAACACAGCAGCACATCAGTCAGGATGTTCTCCTGTCTCAGTCTGTTGAGCTGCAGGAGCAGGTTGGAGGACTGCTCTTTGTCTTTGAAATGGAAGACCTCACGTGCTGGTTGATCCATGCTGAGAAAAAAAAGTAGGCTCAGATTATCACATGCAACTTGTTATTCAAGCCTTTGAGCAATGTGATCGATTACTCACTGTGCTTGCTCTGAAGTTACGTTTATTGGCTATATGCTGTCAGAATACCAGCTTTATTTTATTGTGTAGTTCAGTTTACCATATTGGGATTCAATTTCTCAGATAAGCTATGTCCTTTCTGCTTTTATCATTGACTTAACTAACGAATAACCAAATGTATGAATCAATCAATCAAGCAAACTATATGCCTGCAAATACGCATGGTTAGCTTTCCCTAAAACTCTGCTCCAAATGTCTAGTTTACAAGTTTCCAATCCTTTGACCTCATAACGTAAACATAATCCTTGTTATTACATAGCTTCTGGCAATAGTTGGGCCATATTTAACCTTATTAACCACACACAGATACTCACTGAGGCCTACAGTATGGCAGTCTGTTCATTTCGGAAACAAAGTCCAAATTTCTGATGAAACACACATGAAATAATTTTTCTTGGTGGGGTATCATGGGACAGATGAGGATTTTGTGTTTTGTGTTTTTGTGTGACAGTGTTTTATGTTGCGTCTTTAGTCTTTAAAGTCAATAAATGTAGCTCCGTCTTTCCAAGTTCATGCATTAGACATTAGTACAAATTGTGCACACTAATGCACATGGTTAATACTAAATGTCTCATACTGTTAAAACTAAGCAGTAAATGCTGTACGGCTGTAGTGTAGTGTAGTAGTGCAGGTCATCTACTAATCTGAAGATTGGTGGTTCGATTACTGGCTGCTACATGCTGAATGCCAAAATATCCTTGGGCAAAATATTAACCCATAGCTGCTCATGTGAATGTTAGATAGAAAGAACTTATGCATAGAAAATAAAAGTGCTTGTTTGAATGGGTGAATGAGGCAAGTCATATAAAGTGCTTTGAATGCTCAGAGCAGAAAAGCACTATATAAGAACCAGTCCATTTACCATTATAAATTAGCATGTATTTCAGCATATGAAATAAGTATATTTCAGTATATGTAAGGTACTGTTAAGGTTAGACATCACACGGAGCAGATTCAGTCCTCCTTGCAGCCTTACAAGAATACGGCTCTTACCTGTTCTGATTCTTTCAGCGTTTTCTTGGGTGTCCCACTGTGTTCAAAGTAAATTCTCAGCATCAAATATGATGTCTGAACATTCTCCTTCCCTGTCTTCCTCTTTCTTCTAGCATTAAATTGGTGTGACTGTACGCTCCTCTCTCTTTGTAGAGGTGTGTTACGTACTGTTTGTTGTTATGGTCTCTTTCCACGAGGCCCGTGTGTACATTCCTCCCCTAAAAATAGAGCTTCTCTTTGGCAGCACTGCTGCAGACACATGTGACATGCTAGAGAGCTGTCTCAGAATCTGTCTGGATTTACCACCGAGTCTGTATCGTTCCTTTATTTATTATTCTTTCTCTCTCCCTCTTCTTCTGATATTATGTTCTTCCTCTGTTTATTAAACCCACATGAGACCTCTCCTTTCTTCTTTATAGCTCGCATTCCTACTCACTCCATCAGCTCTATCTCTGTCTGGCACATGATTGCAGCAGTAAAAACAGCACTGATACTTGATAACGCTCATTTTTGCTGGCTGCTCATTCTGCCGGCTGGCTCGTGGAACACACAGAGATATAAAAACAGGATTATGTTACAGCAGAAGCGACATAAACAGAGCGATACGAGGAGGTTTCAGCAGGATTGAAGAAAAAAGAACATGGAAAACACTGTGGCCACAACATTACAAACAGTTCGCCGCAAGTTCAGTGAAAATGTTCCGATTTATGTAACCTCAGCCAGAGGCTTGGGCTTAATGGAGGAACATGAGAGGTGTTTTATGTGTTGATCCTTTATGCATAAAGAAATATCCTAATTTAACTGTATATCAGCAACAGTTGCTTGCATTCCATATCTTTGTGTGTTTTTAAGCTCATTTCCATCTCATTTTTATGCTCTCTGAAACAGATAGAGCCTATACAGCAGCTTTCATGGATGCAACATTCAAAGTGGCAACAGGATATTCATTAAAGCTGGAAGAGAATCAAAGCTTGCTGGGTCTTTCTTAAATGTGGGCACTTATATATAATTGTTTTTAAATGAAAAGGCATTTTCAGTAATCACTGTTACATATGTGGCATGTTTTTTCTTGTTTGTTGGATTTTGTACAGAGCTTGGCAAATTCAAGATAAACAGTTGTCTGGGATGCCATGGCAGTGCAGATAGGTGTGTAGGTTATTGTACAACAGAATCAGCAGATCACACCGTAGAGCACTTGCAGTTACTGGCCATCTTACAGGTATCTTGTCCTGTTAGTTGTGGGCAAATAAGAGCAAATCACTGCTTGCACAGTTATAGCAACAACAACAACAAATGAAGTGAAAATGAAGGCAGGTTGAAAACATCAAGAACCGAGGTCACAATAATCCCACGTGTGACACAGGATAGTGACTTCTTTGCATTACAAGCAGAGACAACTAAACAGCACCATCTAGTGGCCGAGCGTTCGGTAAATACACAATTTATTATGAAAAAGAAAAACAATTTCCTTTCTAATTAACGCTTAAACCTTTTCTGTTTGTGCGTACAGGGTCCTTGGTGACAGTACACAACAAAGACATCATTTATATTCCAATAAACTAAAGTGTTGTTGTTTTTTTTACCTGCTAATTGTATCATGAAACAAAATGTCAAAAAATTAATATCTGCCACTACGTGCTCCTGTCAAAGGCAAAAGCTTAACTCGTTTACCCGGGAGACCGCAGTGTCATTTTATCACCCACACTCTCATATTCAGCGCTGCGATTGCATCTTTTAAAAGTTAAGCACGTTGTCTTCTGTCTCTATTCCGTCACCTTGACAAAAAGGACTCATTAATGTCTGCCTGTAGGCAACAAGTTATATTAAAAGTTAAAGCTTCGGCACTCTTTACAGCACAGCGTTTTCATACAGCAGCTTAACTGTTGCCACCCACTGCCCCGTGCTGTGTCTTCATATCACAAAATGATTATCTTCTCATAAGCACACGGTCTAATAGAGCTTATACACCCAGGGGGATTTAGATCTCACCGATTAGTCTTGTGTTTGTGTAGGTGTGAGTGTGTGTCAGACAGCTCTCCTTGGTCAAACAGAAGCGACATGGGCAGCTCTGTCCTTCATTTTGCTGCACTCTATGGCACTCAGTGCTACAGGTAATAGTTTGTTTCCCACAAAGAAAGCCCCCTACTTATTACATGTTTTCATTCTTAATCCACAAATATGAGGAGCACTGAAATTTGGGTTCTGTGTGAGACACAAGGGCTAAAGAAGACAGACCACTGGCTATAAAGAAAAGGTAAAGGTGGGGAGGAGTGTTCATCCTTAAACAAACTCACACAATGAGGCCCCTTCATTTGTGTTTGCTCATTTAATGCCCTTTTTATTAAGTCAGAGTGAAAGTGAATGAGATCCTTTGCATCAGTGCTATTTGCACTATTCTGCAGAAGGGTACCAAAAGGAAAAAAAACAGTACAGGACAAATCATATTATGTGAGATTACTGTGCTCGCTGCTAGTTTATCACACACCACACAAAGCCAACTGTCTGCTCAGTTTGAATCAATGTCCC